>APFE031161050.1:1007-32795 GCA_000404065.3 Pinus taeda
AGAAAATCTAGTGGTCTCTAGAGAGAAGACCATGCTGTGGCATCAAAGGCTTGGACATATTGGAGAAAAGGGCCTTCAAATACTTCATGGTAAAGGTATGGTAGAAGATATGAATAATAGCTCTCTGGATTTTGATTTCTGTGAAAGTTGTGTATATGGGATGCAGAATCAGGTGAGTTTCCCCTTTGATAGTAAGAGGGCAAAACAAATATTAGAACTTGTGCACAATGATGTGTTTGGACCTGTGAAGGTTCCATCACTAGGTAAGTCTGTGTACTATGTATCATTTATAGATGATTTTTCAAAGAATACGTGGATATATTTCCTTAAGAAGAAATCTGAAGCCTTTGACAGGTTTAAAGAATTTAAGGCTCTGGTGGAAAACCAGACAGAAAAGAAGATAAAGGTGTTGAGGACAGATAACGGTGGAGAGTTTTGCAGTAAGAAATTTGAAGAATTTTGTAAGAAGTGTGGTATAACACTGCAGAAGACTACTCCATATACACCTCAGCAAAATGGAATTGCAGAAAGAATGAATAAGACATTGATGGAAAGGGCAAAAAGCATGCTCAATGGTGCCGGGTTAGGACAGGAATTCTGGGCAGAGGCAATGGATACTGCATGTTACCTGGTCAACAGGTCACCTTCATCAGCGTTGGAGGATAAGACTCCACAAGAGGTATGGACTGGTAAAAAAAACCCTCTCTTTTACATTTGACGGTATTTGAATGTGATGCATATGTACATGTTCCAAAGGAGAAACGAACCAAGTTGGATAGTAAATTTGAAAAGTGCATCTTTATTAAGTATAAGGATGGTTTAAAGGGTTATAAGCTTTGAAACCCAGTCACACGGAAGATGTGTACAGCGGAGATGTGCTGTTCAGAGAGGTGAAAGATGTTATTAAACATGAAGTCCAACGAAAGGAACCTGAGAAGATAGAGTTTGAGCTAAAGGAGGAAAAATCAGACTCTACAGCAGAGGAGGAATCAAAAGATGAAAAGCCACAAACTTTGGCTGTGAGAAGATCAGTTTTAGAAAGAAGGCAGCCAGAAAGGTATAGTCCATCTGCTTTCTGTTCAAACTTTGCTTTGTCTGTTATTGGTGATGATCCCAAAACTGTGAAGGAAGTAGTGGATTCAGAGGATGGAAAACTCTGGAAAGAGGCCATGGTTGATGAAATGGCATCTTTGCACAAAAATGAGGCTTGGGATCTGGTGGAGTTGCCGGCTGGAAGGAAACCCATTGGCAACAAATGGGTGTTCAAGAAGAAGACAAATGCAGAAGGAAAGGTGGAGAAATACAAAGCTCGGTTGGTAGCAAAAGGTTATTCCCAAGTGCCGAGAATTGATTTTGGTGATATTTTTTCTCCTATTGCCAAGGTAACTTCTATTAGGTTACTTTTATCTGTTGTTGCTACTTTTGATTTTGAGGTAGAACAGATGGATGTGAAGACAAAATTTCTTCATGGGGATCTAGAAGAGGAGATCTACATGAAGCAACCTGAAGGCTTTACAGTGAAGGGTAAGAAATAATTGGTATGCAAGTTAAAGAAGTCTTTGTATGGGTTAAAACAGTCACCAAGGATGTGGTATCAGAAATTTGATACATTTATATGAGGACTTGGCTTCACCAGAAGCAAAGCAGCTCACTGTGTGTATTTTAAATTAATTGGTGACCGTGTTATTTATCTCGTCTTGGATGTGGATGATATGTTGCTGGTTGGAAATGACAAAAAAATTATCCAGGATTTGAAGACCCAATTGTCCTCCAAATTCGACATGAAAGATCTTGGTGCTGCAAACTATATTTTTGGCATGGAAATTAAAAGAGATTAGGCAAAGAGGAAGCTTTGGTTAAACCAGAGGAAGTATGTCGAGACAATACTGCAGAAGTTTAATATGCAGGATAGTAAACCAGTGAAGGTTCCTATTCCGATAGGTGTAAAGCTATTTGCTGAACAGTGTCCCAAGACACAAGAAGAGGAAGAGGAAGAGGATATGTCTCGTGTTCCATATGCAAGTGTAGTCAGTAGCTCGATGTATGCAATGGTCTATACTAGACCAAACATTGCACATGCAGTGGGAGTATTGAGCAGGTTTATGTCAAAAGTAGGGAAGGAGCATTGGACAGCAGTGAAGCGGGTTTTCAGGTATTTAAATGGCACTAGTGATTATGGTTTGTGCTACCAAGGAAGACCAGGATTAGACAGAGTTTTGGATATCTGTGGCTTTGTTGTTGCAGACTGGGCTGGAGATTTGGATCAGAGAAGATCTAAAAGTGGGTATTTGTTTAACCTATTTGGAGGAGCCGTAAATTGAATGACTAAGAAACAATCTGTAGTGGCACTATTAGCTACAAAGGTAGAATACATGGCAGCCACTCATGCAAGCACGAAAGCAATTTGGTTGCATAGATTGTGTTCAAATATTGGGTTAGTACAGGGAGCTATAAGGATAGATTGTGACAGACAAAGTGCATTTTTGTTGGCAAAGAACCCTGTTTATCATTCAAAGACAAATCTCATCGATGTTCAGTATCACTTTGTGAGGGATATGATAGAAAACACAAAGGTGTTGTTGGTAAAGCTGGACACTTTGAAGAATACTGCAGATCTTGATTTGAATTTGTGGAAAACCTGTGATCAGTTATGAAACCAACGTTTCGGACTACCTTGGTGAGTCCATCATCAGGGCAATGAGATAGTATTTGAGAAGAGAGAATGAGAAGTTCTCGTGGTGTAGAGAAACAATGGGCGTTTCAGGGTTGGAAAAATGAATAAGCTCTCCTGTGGAAAGAAAACAACAAGTGGGAGAATGTTGGGTTGTGTTATATTCTTTTCACGACTAACCTACGTAGTGAACCAAGGGGTTAGAGGGGGGGGCGGAGCCCCCCCTTCGTTGTGCCTATTGCACAACGGGGGGGTCACAGGGGGGTTTGAGGGGGGCAAGAAGCCCCCCTCTATGGGGTCTGGGGTAGCGTCTCGAGATATATATATATTTTTTGGAACCTATATTAGGTTGGGTGAACTACCAATGGTTTTTGGTCCATGGTTTTGGACACGATGGTTTTCGATCCATGGTTTTGGATGCGATGGTTTTCAGTCCATGGTATTGGATGCTTGGACATGTATAAATATGTATTGTAGCATTGAAAGGAACATAATGAGAAATCAAATTGGTAGTCCCGATTTTGGGATCCAGTGGGAAAATCCCTGTGTATGTGTGTTTTATGTGTTATGCTCTCGCATTGTTTATTTGTTGTGTTTTAGAATTCGTATGTAGGTAATTTCTGTACGGGGTTAAACCTACTTGAACCGACATAAATTCTCATTCAAATTGAGTGCAAATTCCACTGTAATCCCCTCATCAAATCCCTGCAACCTGTTACGGACCAAGGTGGTATCCTCTGGCTCGTGACACACAACCAACCCATCCATTGCTGTAGAAATAGTAACAACACTTGGACGCAATCGACTGTTAGGGAGAGTGTAGTAGCAACCAAATTACAGTGATGGGTAACGACATGGTGGGACGCAGGATAAAAAGCAGTGAAAGTGGCCGATATTTTTTTTGAAAAACACAAATAATTATGGCGAATAATGTAAGTTTGATGGAATGATTGCGTAATTAATTTGTATGAATTGAAAAGGTTGATTAGTTATTGAATCTACGTAATTCAAATCCTAATGCATCGAAATAATTATTACGAAATCATGAAATTTATGGGTGTACCGTTCGCACAAGATTTAATAATGATACGCGATATGTCATTATTATGGTTTTAAATATGCCTTCATTTACTTATGATGGGACCCCCCAACCTAAATGTAGCCATCCACGATACGTATATGTCTCATCAATGGAATATTTTAATTGAATCTGTAAAAGTCAACAGAGACGTACCTGGCGACCTACTAGGTAGCAGAGTAACGACATAGTAACTAGCGGAGTAACAACAATGGTGGAGTAACAACAGTAGCGGAGTAATAACAGTGACAGAGTAACAACAGTGGTAGAGTAACAACACCAACAGAGTAACAACATCTGACACTTAGAAAAATTTTCAGGAGTAACAATAGTGGTGGAGTAATAGCACCGGCGGAGTAACAACAAGGGTGGAGTAACAACATCCGACACTTAGAAAAATTTTCAGGAGTAACAACACCGGCGAAGTAACAACAACGATGGAGTAACAACATCAACTATTACTTGGCAAATCTTTGTCAACGACTCATCATTAGATTTCGATCGTTATTCATGAAAAAGACAAACAAGTGAGTAGTAACAACATATTATATATATATAGATATATTATTATATATATATATATATATATATATTAATATATATATATATAGAATAATATATATATATATATAAATAAAGAAAGAAGGCAGAGGAATCATTCTCTGCACCAACAACCATGAAACCAGATTTATCAGAGAGATGTTTGATGAAGGCATCCTTAGAAGTTGGACGGTGGTATAATTTCAGACGGTGTCCGTTCACTAAGTAAGAATGAGTATCATCTATTGTAACCAATCTGACTGTTCTATTGTCAAACACAACGTCCACTTCATAGGGTCCCATCCAGCGAGTGCAAAGCTTTCCTTTAAAATCTTTAAAATGGGAGTCATAGAGTAGTGCCCAATTTCCTTTATGAAACACCTTATTCTTGATAAATTTATCATGCCATTTCATTCTCTGCTATTGAATAGCAGTAGTTTTCTGGACATCCATTGAACAAATTTCATATACCTCATTTAATTGTTCCAGTCGGTGTTTCTGGGTCTCTGATAAGTCCAATCCTACGTCCAAAGCTGTTATGAGCGTGCTGATCTCAAATTCTACCGAAAACAAGGGGGATTTCCCACATACTAACTCAAATGGTGAAAACCCGGTTGTATTCCGCCATGTTTTCTTATATGTCCAGAGAGCGTTAGGAAGTTCCTAGGACCAATCTCGACTATGGCTTGCTACAGTCTTTGTCAAGATATTTTCCAACACCTTGTTTGTACTTTCTACCTGTCCATTTGCCTGGGGATGGTATGGAGTTGTCACCCTATGTTTGACTCCATATTTCTGCATAAGCCTTGGTATCATGTGGGATGTGAATTGTGCACCCCCATCTGAAACAATCTCCCTTGGAGTACCTTAACGAGCAAAAATATCTTCAAAAAGAAAATCTAAAACCACATGTTTCATTGCTTTCGCAACAGCTCTAGCTTCCACCCACTTAGTCACATAATTAGTGCAGAATAGAATGTGAACCTTTTGATGAGAAGGTGGGTTAAATGGCCCAACGAAGTCAATTGCCCACTTCTCAAAAGGCTCGAGGACTACCTAGGGCTGCAATGGAATCTCATCCGATTTTCCAAGTTTTCCCTTGCATTGACAATTGTCACATATTCAGACATAATCTCGAGCATCCCAAAATATAGAAGGCCAATAATATCCCATTTTCAACACCTTGTGGCCTACTCTTTTATCTGTAAAACTGTCCTCCAAAAGGGCCATCATGGGCAACCTTCAATATCTCATAAATGTCATCCTTAGATATGCAGCGCCAAATTTGCTGATCAAACCCTGTGTGAAAAAGGTATCCTGTCATGCATGAATATCGGGTACTATGATGAATAATTTTCTACTGTTCCTTGTATGACAAGTGTTGAGGTACTTTCCCTGTAGCAAGATAGTTAGCAATATCTTCATACCACAAAGTGTTAGCAGAAATTGAAAAAGGTGCTCATTTGGAAAACTATCTTCTATGGGTGTACTTTCAACATTATTATCTAGTCTAAACAAAAAATCAACAACCACATTATCCTTTCCTGGTTTATCTACTCTGGTGATGTCAAATTCTTGAAGTAACAACAACCATCTTGTAATACGACTAGGAGTAATGGGTTTATTCATTAGATACTTGATTGATGCATGATCAGTGTGTACAAAGGTAGGATACCTGGTAATATAATGTTGGAAGTTTTTGATGGCATAGATGACAGCAAGGAATTATTTCTTAGTCAATGTGTAGTTTAACTTGGCAGAAGCCAAGTTTTTACTAACATAGTAAACTTCATATGGTACCTTGGTCACTTGTTGTCCCAAAATTGCACCAACTGCTGTTTGAGAGGCATCAACATGGATATGAAATGGTAATGTCCAATCTGGCCCTCGAAGGATTGGAGCTCTACAAGCAAGTTTCTTGATCTTCACAAAGGCTGCATCACAATCATCTGTCCACACAAAATCTACATCTTTTGTTAGCAATTGAAAAAGTGGATGTGCTATCTTAGCAAAATTTTATATAAAGCGCTTGTAATAACCAACACAACTGATAAAGCTACATACCTGTGTGGGTGTTTTGGGTATTGGAAAGTGTAATATTACCTTTATCTTAGCTGGATCTATCCAAATTCCAGTAGTTGAAAGAAAATGTCCCAAGACTATTCCTTCTTCCATCATCATGTGGCACTTTACTGTACTCAAAGAGACATGCATCCATTTACATCTTTCAAAAACATTTTCTAGATTTTCTAGCCCTTCTTCGAATGAGTCCTCGTATGGAGTAAAATCATCCATATAAATTTCAACACTATCATCTACCAAATCAAAGAAAATCCCTAAAATTTCGCTTTGGAATGTTGCAGGCACATTACAGAGACCAAATGGAAGGACTTGGTATGCGAAAGTTCCCCAAGGGCATGTGAAAGTGGTTTTATCTTGATCCTCGGGAGCTATCTGGATCTGGTTGTACCCACTAAATCTGTCCAGGAAGGAGAAGAAATTCCTCCCAACCAAAGTATCCAAGACTTGATCAATGAACGATAAAGGGAAATGGTCTTTTTGTGTTACTTTATTTAATTATCTGTAATCTACACATATCCACCATTTACCATTTTTCTTGGGAACAATCACAAATGAGGAAAACCATTGGCTGTCCAAAATGGGGTAAATAAATCCTACATCCAACAGCTTTTGAAGTTCTTCCTTGACAATGTTTTTCAAAGCGGGGTTCATTCTTCTTTGGGGTTGTCTCACAGGACGACAATACCCTTTGATGTATATACGATGGGTATATAGATTGGGAGGAATTCCCTTCATGTCTGTATAGTCCTAGGCAAAGGCTTCTTTGTGATTTCGTAGAACATCTAGATGCTGTTTTGTCTGGGATTCTAATAGATTTGGATTAATATTCAGGGTCTTTCCTGGCTCTATTTCTATAGAAACGCTGTCATGGGGCACAATTGTGGGTAATTCTTCAAATCCATCTATTGTTTCGATGCTTTCTTGCATTTCACAACTCAAGACAGATTCTAGAATTCGTTGATTCGAATATGAAACAGAACAGGGGTCACTAATGAAGGTGGTAATTTTATCATCTTTTGTTTCTGCTTTCAACTGAAGGGCCTGTCCAGTAGTAAGAAGTGGTCTTAATTCCTCATCTTCAGATTAAGACTCTTCCTTTGGAAAAGGTTTCTTACTACTAGATGGCTTCACCAATGAGCTAGGTTCTGTAGGAGGTTATAACACAAGGTTTTTAGCAACCTACCCATATGATATAACCATATTTCCAGAACGACACCCAATGTAGGCATCTGTGGTTTCCAACCACGGTCTTCCCAGAATCAAGGGGTGGCCGCCAGCTGGGGACTATGTTTGTAGCCCTAGGAAATCCACAGGGTAATGCCATGAATCAACTGAGATTGTAATGTCTTCTAAATTCCCTACCAGTTTGACTGTAGATCTATCTTCCAATGCTAACACAATAGGTGTATGTTTCAGATTTCGAAGACCCAATGTATGCATTGCTTCAGCCATAATGACATTTATAGCAACAACCAAATCTACCATCACATTTGGAATTTCCACCCGATTAATTTGCATAGTTAGAATTGGGTTCCCCGAGTCCCCATATTTCACAGGCATAGCCTTGCCCATCATAAAATCTGACAACTTTCCCATCACATGAATAGTGAGTGGATCCATTGATTTCTTTCTAGGATTTTTAGCACAATATTCCCTAAGAGTTTTTTCATATATAGGTACATCCCTCATAGCTTGTAATAGGGGAATCTTAACAAATAAATTTTGTAAATCCCCTAACAAGTCAAACTCAGCTCGAGGGATCTATTTACTCAAGGTCAATCTTTTAGGATAAGGCAAGTCAACTCGGTGTTCTTGAGTAATTAGCAGTTTAGGATATGTCTGATTTTTACTAGCTTGGTTCGATTTCTTTTCAACTGTTTCTGGTTCTTTAACCTCACTGCCAACTTGTTCAATAATAATAGGTGAGGGCTAAGCATCTACTACCCACCCAGATCTCAAATTCATTTCATAAAGTTCTGTGGTAGAGATACTGTATGAAGGCACGTTGATGGTGTCAGCTTGTTGAGCCCCTTTATTGTTAGGATTCGGATTGGGTTGGATAGGAAGTTGAGGGTGAACAAGTAGATTACTAGGAGGTATTTTAGAGGGAAATTGAAGTTGTTTTTGTGGCATTTACTAGGGAAAAAGTCTAGGAGGAGAGGGTCCACTCTAGTTTGGGTTCCATGAAGAATTTGAACTAGTTTGAGGAGCCCACTGTTGCCAGGGTGGAAACTGATATTGGGGCCACATAGGTGGATAGGGCATGGACTGAGAATCCATATTAAAATTGTTAAATACTAAGATGGATCCTGAAATGTACCTTGATTTCTGGTTGGTGGCTGAGGTTTCCATGGCTTTTTAGATCCTGAAAATACAGTTGGTCTGCCTCTTCGTCTGTCCCTTGAAAAACCTCTTTCAGTATTGACAAGCAGGGGCATGAACTTGTTGCATGGCTCAACTCGTAGATTGCACATTCTTCCATGAAGTTCAATGGACATTCTCTAGGTGGATGCTTCTTTCTGCACTTTAGGCAAAATATAGCCATAGTCTTTTCCAATTCCATCTGTTTCTGCTTTACTTGCAGTGTGTCCATCTGTGTAGACAAGGTACTCAAGATATCAGTCCTTAAGTTATCCAACATGTTTCCAATTTTTGCTTTCATGACACCTCCACAAGATACTTTTGTTGACCGAATTCCTTGTTTATTCCTTGTAGCTCCCCTCGAGCACTGTATGCACAACTCACAGATGGTATCGAAGTCCTCTTTTGATATATCTCCATTTCCTACTATGTTTAACAATTCCAAAGAGTCTTCTTGAAAATCCTGGAGAACGATAATTTTCAAAATGTCCTTATCCAGGTTAGAATGACTTGATCTCTGTAGTGTGTACTTAAATCATTCCACATGATCCTCCATATTCTCATCTTCTTTTTGCATGAACATAAAAAGATCTTCCTTAATATCCCAAGATTTGTAATAATCCTGATACTTCTCCAGAAAAGAGGTTTTCATACCATCCCATGTGGAGATAGTCTTTCCTCCTAGACCCATAAACCATCGCAGGGCTGACCCTTTTAATGTAGTAGGGAAGATTTTCAGTTTCTGAGCATCGATTATGTAGTCATATCCTCGACACACAATATCAAATACAAAAAGGAACGTGTCGGGGTCTTCAGAAGTCAACCCATGAAAGCTTGGTAAAGATGTCAGAGGAATGGGCTTTGTTGGTGCACCAGTCCCAATATCCTCAACTGGGAAGTGAATAGTAGAGGTTGTGGGTGCCATGAATATCCTCCAATAATTACTGGGAATTTCAGCAGGCTCTGCAGGGAAGGATGGAGGGGGTCTTGTCACAAAAGTTTGAGTTGATTTAACACGACTCCCTTTATCCCATGGTGATATCAATACTCTTACAACTCCTTCCTCCCTGACACAATGACATGATCCCTTAGACCCTTTTTCTGCAACTTCTCCTTCCCTACTGGAATGGGCTGATTCCTCAGATATTTTGTTTGCAACTTCTTCTTCCTCTGTTATCAACAACGTACTCCTTCATCAGGTACATTGCTGCATATTGCTTCTGCTGCTAGAAGGTTTTGCTGTATTGAATCAATAGGAGGTACTGTTGATAACACTAAGTATTCAATAAATCTTCCCTCTGAATTCGTTTGAGTCCATTTCCTCACAGCAGCATGAGAAGATGCCTTTGATTCAACTTTTGCGATGATTTATTGATTGTAAGTGTTCCTTCCCAAATCTTGTTCCCCCTTCTTTGGGACTTTTCCTATGCCCCTTTTATTCAAATAGCTGTTCATGAAAATTGGTAAGAGGGAAATATCTAACTTAAATCACTATGCTCAGAGCCTGGAGTAGGGTGTCAAAGGACCATTCCCTCCCCAGGATGAGAGGTAGGGATTTAACGAACAAGAAAATAAAACGACTAAAGAAATCTAGGGTTCAAGACCTGGAGTAGGGCTTCAAAAGACCCTTCCCTCCCCAAGACGAGAGATCAGACAAGAAAAGAACACACATAAAAGGAAATCTAAAGCTTAGGACCTGGAGCAGGGTGTCAAAAGACCATTCCCTCCCCATGACGAGAGATCGGGTTTTAACTACTTAGAAAGATTCAGAACAAATAACCAAGGCAAGCGACTTGGCCCAAAAACACTGAAAGGTGACAGAAATCAAAATACTAAGCTCAGGACTTAGAGCAATGTAGCACTTCCCACCCTAAGGCGAGAGATTTATCCTCTGGTCAATACAGGTCATGTCTTGCACCTTGTTAGCCTTCCTTGACAATGACACCAAAATGTTAGTGTCTGAGTGAGAATAAACTATTCCAACCTTTTCCACATTCGTTTATCAATTCAGGTGCGTACAATTTTCAAGGTATATGAAGGGGTAAGGTTGCAATCTCAAATTAACCAAGGATTCATGACTAAAGAATCAAAGCATCGCTGTAACAGTAATGAGAAATAAAATTGTAGAACTTAAAAGGCATTCACAACAATCGATAAAGACCTGTAATAACAATAAGGAAGTAACACACCATAATACAAACAACACACATAAAGCAAATCTGCAACACCTGATCAGAAGAGTGGTCCCAGCTCTCTGAATCGGGCTGCATTATCTCACAACTAAGAAGAGAACAACAACTTGCTTTTATTTAATATAAGAGAAATTGTTACAATGTTTGTCTCTGCGTGGCTAACCCCTCGCACAGGAATAAAACCCATTTTATACAAATACATGGGAATGACATATTCCCCAAAATCTGGAAACTAATGCCCAAAAATATACAACTATTAGAACAACAACTAATTTTCGAGAGAGTGAGAACAATAAAGATCCAAACTAGGCTTTGAAAACAGTTGCGAGTTGGTTATGTTGTTGCAGCATTATCGAACAACTGCTGTGAATGTGACACTGCTGTTGCATGTTGTGAAGGTGATACCTATTCACCAGAATCTATGGAAATAACAAGGTTTAGTATTTTGCATAGGCAAAATCTACGTGATCTTACTTCATCAATTAAATATTCCAAGAGATGTTAGAAAGAAGGGTTACCTCATATATTTATCACAATAAATGCATATCATTTGGTGTAAAAAGGATGAAAGGATAGGTGAAAATATAAGGAAAAGATAGGCAAATTTGGTGCCCAACACCACCTACGGCCCTATAGAATAAAATATAAAACTAAAATTGTTTCTCTCGTACTAGGGACAATGACCCAATTATAATAAAACTGAAATCACTATTATCTCTACCTGAAAATATTCAAATTTTATTACTTCTCTAGTAAGTTTTTCTCTAAAATTATGTTCTCTAACAAATTAATTCTAGTTCATATCTCCAAATAGTTATTTTATATGTTCCAATAAAGACTTCATAATAGGCACAAATTCATCTTCAAATGGAGGTCAATATTATGTCCAACAATGTCTTAGATCAACGAAAATCAGATTGAGAAATTTACCCTAAGACATGGCCGAAATAGGTCTTAGAAAAAATTGTCCAGGGCTCCAAAACAAGTTTGTTATCTTGGAACAAACTTTGTCCTTTCCAAAAAATAACCTTGATCAATCAACTTTATTTTACATATTTAAACTCAGAAAATGCTTGAAGACTTTGATCTCTCAACCTTTTTCATTGTGCTTTATATCCAAATTTTGTCTTCTGCTTACTTCAGATTACTCCACAAAATTTCTTGCCTTATATGCCAAGTTGATGGCCTTTAGTTACTCCATGAGTAGGGTATATATATAGTGTTAGAGGAAGGACTAATTTTGGGTCGATCTGAACCTATTAAATTAACGAAATTTCCTTTGAACAAACACATCCTTTTAGGAGCTAACTTGTATAAAGTCGACTTGTAAGAGAAAACAAAACACCTTAAAAACTAAAATTTTGTCTTTCATAGACTCTCCTTTCAAAGCTAAATAGGAAAGATAATTTATGCCAATTTAATTTACAAAGTTACAATTTCTTTTAGGGGCAAAAAATAAGTGTTAATGCCATAAAATTTTGTTAAGGGCTTGTGCTAAACCCATCGTTGGGGCATCAAACTTCAAAAAGAAACATATCTCCAACCAAGAGGACCCACAATATGTGCCACCTATGATACGAAATGGCATGACAAGGGCTACCAATCTATGTGGTCCTTGACTTCAAATTCAATAATTTTTGCATGCAAATCATCAAACATATGTTGGCCCATTCAACCTTTGACATGGATGACAATTTTTCCAATGCAGTAGAGGTTTGAAATGATTGGCTATAATCATAGAGATAATTTTATAGGAGGCATTTCATAAAGAAACAAGTCTACATCTAGCAAATGAGGAAGGATTTACCTCTTTTAGAATGAGAGATAAGAAAGTTGAGTTGATTCCTCCTCCCAAGAGTGAAGAGTAGTGGACATATTTATCATTCTTATTAGACCAAATTTAAAGATGTGACTTTTTTTTTTTTTTGTAAAAGTGAGAAGTGAATCCATTAAGGCCTAGAGCCTTATTTGGGTCAAAGGAAAGAATCACTACCCATATCTCTTCCTCTAATATTTTTTCATTAGCCTATCATTCATTGCATTAAAAATGAGAGACGGGATATGTTCCAACATAACCTCAACATCCTCTACATTTCAACATCCTTTCTCTGCATAGATATTTTCAAAATGAAGGAAGGATCCTTCCTTAATCTTGTCATAATAATTGAGCATTTTCTCATTGATAGTGGTTTTAGATTTTACATTGTTGTACCAAAAGTTAATTTTGGCCTACATGTAAACATATTAGGTGTTTCTATTAGTCACACTCAACTAGAGACTCATGGACTCAATCACCATATTTCCTCTTCTACTCTTAATGTTGTGAGTAGATGAAGGAACACCTACTTTTACTCTCTTAATACTTCCAAAGAGACATGTTTTTGTTTCATTTGGATTTGGATTTCCCCAACCTTTAACTTGAGGGAGTTGATTTATTTTTTTTCATCTTGAAAATGATCCTTATTCCATTCTTTGAGAGTTGTTTTAAAATTATTGATTTCTTCTCCCATATATCAATCGATGAACCCTCCATCCAATGGAAGCAGGCATATGAAACTATACAGAAAAAAATAAGATGGTAACCCACAAAGTGTTGTAGAAAAATGGGAGGGGACCATGATATATTTGAAATAATAGGAAAAGAGCAATAGGGTGGTGATATGAGCCCATCCAAATTAATGTTTGAGAGGAAAGAGAGACACTTTCTACCAAAATGGCACTATGAATTAGAGATGAATCATGGTAGGCTACAATATTCCTTGAACCAATTTTGTGGTTATTCCATGTGTACTTTCCATTGCCTAGCTTTATGTCAATCAAATCCAAGGAAGAGAAAATTACTCCCTCTTTTCATGAAAGAGGTCTCTGATAGGGAAGCCTCCTTTCCTCTCCCATGAGTGTAGGGCAATGTTGAAATATCCAACAAAAATACAATTGGAGACCATGTTTGTCTTCTTTAGATCTTTAAGAAAATTCTTACAAAGTACATTTTCCTTATATGCTATTGGCATGCATACTTTACTATATTACAAAATATTTTAGAGGAGATGTCAAGCAATATAAGTGCTAACCAATGTAAAATTATTTGTGTATGAACCAACATAAACATGGATGATGAATAGAGGATACAAAGACCCCCTAAAGAACACATGGAACTCACAAATTTTGTAGCATTATCTCACCATATGGTGTTGAATTTTTGGAGTCCTTCTATTTCCTCCATTTTTGTCTCCTAAGGAAAGATAATTTAGGGATTTTATTCTTTGATCAGGTCCCAAACTATTGTAAATATTAGTCACCACCTAAGCCCCTATAGTTCCAAGAGAGTATTTCCATTTTTTTTTATGAATTAAAAAATTATGTTACCTTCTTGTAACATACCCGCTACCATTCGTAGCCCCAACTAAGGGTAGCAGGAGGTAGTTACTATAACGACCCGACCTCCACTATCCCATTATGGAAATGGCGTCTAAATTGTTTGAACTTTTTCAATTTCGTAAAAACTGAAAAATATAACATCATTGTGTTCATCTTGTTTAGAACTTTCCAATGATATAAAATTTAATTTGATATGATTCAGGGATCAAAAGATATGCCCATTTAAATTCTGGTCTATCAAATAGTGTCGTGCATGTAACCTACCATGTGGCACCCACATGGCCCCCACGTGGCTAACCAAGTCATGCGCCACATCATGACAAGTGACAATTGTTGACCCACACATGACCTTCCATGCTCATAGGAACCCCACTCGATGACTCACATGACCTAAACTATAACTTAATGTATATTATATATTCAATTTATGTGGGTGCAAGCCCTATATGACCATGCCACTTGGGAATATAATCCTGATGAATTCCAATAGTTTTCCTTTCTCAAATGATCGGGTGACCTTTTTGGATATGTTGAAATATACTTCTTGCACTATAGGTAAATCCCCCCCTTGAGTAGTAAACCAAAGCATTCATGCCACACGAAACTCGTCCCCATTGAATGAGCCCATGCATTATGTCATCCTAGAAATCAAATATTAGACATTCTACTATGTCCTCAACTCGATATCATTGGAGTCTAGGGTTTGGGGTGATGCCGCCACTTCTAAACATCGGGGTGACATTGTCCTCCTCCACATGGCTTGGGTCCCATGTAGTCTTTGAATTCCCCATAATTCATAGTTTCAACGTTATATGAGAGTCTGGGTTTCTCCACTTTGACGCACCAAATTATTAGCCTTCAACCCCACCTGCCACGTCATCCCAATATTTTGATCCCCAGGGAATTTCTTAGCTTCCCTTCAAAATCTCCGCGGTACCAAACCTTCGAGACACATGGATGGCTATGAGGTGTTCACTCTCAATGGCACAAATTTCTCCACCCTTTTCCACTGGTCTTGGCTCTTGGCCATATGATCCAGTAGGGAGCCACTCCTTTAACCCCATGCAATGAATCTTAACCCCCTTCTCTTCACTGCTTGGTCATAACACTTAGTCACACGACATTTATGCCTAAGCCCCTTTTTACTCCTTTGGGCCTGTTGTAGCTGCTACAACACCACTCAATTTTTTCAGGCATATCCAAAATTTTGGGTACCCCCCTACTCACTCCAAGCTACTAGGGTTTTGATAAAGCCTTCAACTGCTTACTCTCCCCGCAACATTGCCTTCCCAACCCTTTTGATGTGCCCACTCATGATTCATACATTTCATCCACACATCATGTTTTATCCCAGATATAGACCTTAGGATCACGTTAGGGCTTTGAAGGTCAATAGCTCCATTGATGCGTTGAGAGTTTCCCATGATTTTGAAACTCATCTTTGCATGATATGTATCGTTATGAGTAGTTTCCCTATATTTAGGCAAGCATGCATTCAATTTGGATTTCCTTACGATTGGCAATATTAGAGTTTGGGAGAAACCATGGATTGTCAAAAAGAGTAATCCCCTCCCTGTTTTAACCTAATTTTTGTTCCTCTACGAGCACTTTATCATCGAAATCACATGAAATCACGGTGAGAGTTGTTGCAGGACATTTTCCCCCCAAGTTCTTGACTGGTCTTACCCCTCCGCATGTGCATTCAGATTTGCGAGAATGTAGGGTTTGAAAAAACTATGGTTTTTTCCGTATATTATAAAACCCTAAGTTATCGTGACCAAGAATGTAAGTTTAGACCTAGTGCTCTTAAGCTCCACTTTGGCTGACATTACTCAGATTACCCTCCAGCAAGTTTTAATGGTTCTTAGTTGCATCAACCACACCCATCATTCCCTTAATGCTCATTAACGTATGCATTCATTTCCCAAAGTAAGGTTTGTTTATGCATGAGAGATATAACCCCCGAAGCTTGGCATTTTGATTCACATGTTAATATTTCAATAAATAATTCAACATTCGAGTAATATTTGTTTACTAAGCCACTAGAGATATATCTAGTGCATTTGTTGCGAAATTTACTTAGGGTAAGGATAATTTGATCATGCTCACTGAAGTATTTTATTGTGATTGATAACCTCACTCTGATATTGCAAATATGAAACAACATTGGATGCCGATACACTAAAGTCATAAAGGGATTTATCTTTTTTATTATTATTTGGATCCTTTTATTTTGTAGCTCATACCGCCTTGAAATATTGCATGCAGGTCCAACCATGCCATGTCGGATCTGAATATGCCATCGAATAAAGGGTTATATGAGGAAACAGAGTAATAATTAACACTACATGTTATACGTCACAATTTTATGAATAATATGCGTGTTATTGGGCAAACAATGCCAAATGCACACATATATGCAAGCCATATGTTTTTAAACCCCAGAATAAACCAATTAGATGGTGAAGGAAAACGCCACACAGTTCACATTTCAAGGCCTTGCTAGCACTAGAATGGCAACCCTAAAAGAACACACATAACATGCTTATGCGTGGATGGGCTGCCTCAAAACAACCCACGACAAGTTACCAACAAAACATTATTCTGAACCAATAACCAGCAAGATGATTTCGAATAGTCGAGGGTGCATGTAGAAGCTCTATTCCCCACATGTGACAGAGAGATGAAACATGAGGCAAAAGGGCTTTTGGGAAAGGTAATTGAGAGGTTTAACATAACTGTAAGCAAATGTTTGCATATATATATATATATATATATATATATATATATATACTTGAGCAATTGTCAAGCCAACACGATGGTTATTTGTACCTAAACCAACTGTGATGGGAATGCAATATTTGTGTGTGTGTGATTAGTATCCCATAACAAAGCCATGGAAAGTGATAACAAAATGTTAGGGTTGCACGAAGCATTGTTTGGTTATTTCTTTGTATTTTATTAAGAGGTATTGCATATCGGTTCCTGACTAGTATATGTGTGAGTTTGTAGGATTGAAATCTGGAAGGAGATGATTGTTATGCATGCTAATGTTTGATCAAAAGTGATGGAAAAGGAAATCCAAGGAAAGGGAAGGGACGAGAACATTGGTCCATGTGAAAAAACTAGGACTTCTCACTGGACTTGTGTGACTTCCTAGACATCATGTCAATCTCAATGGCAAGTTGCATAGGATAGCATTACCTATAGAAGGGAACTAGGGTTTTCGCAAAAGCTACAAGATCAGGGTTTGAATGACATCGAAACTAGAACTAAGATCCTAAAACCTGGTGGAAATGTTGGGAACACAACGACATAAGATGATTGGGCACAAGGGAGGCACAAAGGCAAGAATTTCGACCATTCATGAAGGTTTTCATAGTTTCACGACAATGTTGGTGACAAGAACCAACCCTAGGGTTTCTCAAGACTTCTATTTTCTCTCTTCTATCAATGTGCCAATCTTCTCATTATGGTACCAACGATTATATTGGGTTCAATTCAACGTGTACTAAACAATAGGCATGAGAGAGTAGTGAGGAAGCTTAAGAGTCATGAGGGTAGCTAAAAGGTCATGAGCAAAGTGTTGGAAATAATACTGAGAGGGGGGTGAATTAGTATTATCAGATCAATAATTTAATTTTCTAAACACATTTGTATACGCTACTTCAGCTAAGTGAACTAGCTTGTATACACGACTGTACTTAAAGCAACCAACATATATGCAGAGAACTTTTGATTTACCTAATTTATCATGCATTGAACTTTGACCAGTATATCATAGATTTATTAGACATTGCAGGAAAAGCAGAATAAATCATCACACATAAGCAACACACATGAACACCAAGATATAAGGTGGAAAACCAATGTGGGTGAAAACCACCTGCTACTGTCATCTTTGTCTTCTTTTAATAATAAGAAAATCTTCTTACAATTTTGTACTGGTGCAGACTTATACCAGTACACAGGGTTCTACCTGCAGAAGGTTACAACCTTCTCTTGTTCTCTAGCTTCTAATGGAAGGGAGATACAACCCCCCTAACTCTTGTACTTGTCGATATGTTTACTAGTACGTAGGCTACGACCTATAGAAGGCTACGACCTTCTTTCTTCCTCCAAGGACCACATTTCATAAATTTTCAGATTGGATCCATCAACAACATCATAACTACAACTACATCAACCAATCACTTTCTGAACCAACCACAACTGAATCAATCAATCACTTTGACAACCCATCAATCTGATCATTCATAATACTGTCACCAGAATACAGTAACTAGAACCCAGAACTCTACAACAGCAAACATAAACAACTGAAACATAATTTATAAGGTATAGGCTACTTTCATGTGTTGAACTTGCATGTATAAGTGTTTTTCTCAAAGCCAACTAGCGTATACATATGCAAATATTAATTCATATTTCTGCAACTATTCCAGACTTCAGTTATACCCAGATCATATTATTTACAGAACAACACATGCCTCAGTTTTCAAATCTAGAATAAACATAATCAAACCATATAAAGATAATTCATTTCAAGCCTTAAGGTCCCAATCCATCATTAAATCTTATCCTCCATCAATCGCTAAGGTTCATCCCTGGTTCAGATCAAGCACAACACCATAAGCCAATAACTTGCATATTAGATCTCACACTTCATCAGATATTCGATACTTGCACACTTGGCCTAATGATCTTCTCCTCGTTTTATAGTTTTAGGCATTTCTCAATACCATGGACGAAAACCATTTAGGACCAATACCTTGGACCAAATACCTCGGGTCAATACCTTAGACCAGATACCTTGGACAAATACCTTGGATCAAAATACCATGGATAAAAATACCATGGACCAAATCACTTGGACCAAAAACTTAGTTTTCCAATATATACACGCTTTTCCTTCTGTGAAAGTGCGTGTGTGCGTATACGCTACTTGTGTTTAGTGAACCAAAGTGTATACACACCTTGGTCAAGGTGAACCTGTGTATGCCTCTCTTTCTTCATTGTTGTAGTCCGATCTGCAATTCTTTGCTGTTAACCTGCTATACTGTGATCTTTCATCTGAGTGAGTTGCCATCAAGGAAAACACTTGTATCATAATGCCAACAATATCCCCCTTTGGACTTGATGGCAACAACAACACCAAGTCACTCTCCCCCTTTGACATCAAGGGCAAAGGGTCATGCTCACCTTGAGTACATGCTGAATTCTCTAATATGCTGAAATGTACTGATTGAGCTCCCATGATTGAGTCCATGCTCCCCCTGAGCACTAGCAAAGTATGCAAGAAGATTTTTTAAAAGAATAACATGACTATATAAATCCATCCATCTCCCAACCAAGTCGGGATATACCAAATTTGACTCATCCACCCAACCAAGTGGGGATATACCAATTGTTTATACATGACAAAAACAAGAAATATTACATCATCCATCCCATGCATAGTGGGGTTACAAATTAGGTCTTTTCATGACCTTTACATTAAATGATATACATGACATTTATAATAAGGACAACCGATCTAAACAAAACCATGATAGTCATCAACAATTATCATACACCATATATGATCTACACCATCAACAACATCAGGATCAACAACCTATATATCATCATCAAAAGATTCACTTGAATCAAAACAATTATGTGGATCTCTACCAAGATCTTCTAATATAATGCCAACAATGCATTATTAGAAGCATATGCTCCCCCTGAACCTGTGCCAGATGTTCACTGTCAAATCTGATTATTGCATATATCAGTAAGAAATATGAAGGCATCATTATCAATCAAGTTATCAACAACTTATGAGGACCAACATATTTCCACATGTTATCAGCAGATTGTAAACATCATCAAACAGAGCAGATAATTGACAAAACCATATCAGACCCCTTTTTCCTGAGTCTGGCCCACTACTTTTCCTCAAACCAACATATATGCGATTGTGCCCACAGAAACCTGCGTATGTACGTGACTACACTTCATGAAACTCGCGTATAACAACCTTTCTCTGAAAAATAGGATTTAACAATAGGATGATGCAACAACTACTCCTAGCTTTTGTATGAGATATTCAAATGTCTCTCCGGGAAGTGGTTTAGTGAATATATAAGCAACTTGTTCTTTGGAGGGAACATACTCCAATTTGACCTTTTGTTCAAGCACTTGTTGACGTAGAAAATGATATTTGATGGGTATGTGCTTAGTATTGGAGTGAATGACTGGATTCTTTGAAACACTAATGGCACTTGTATTATCACATCGAATGGAGATGGGTGGAGTACATGTGATCTGAATGTCTTGCAAGGTCTAGATCATCCAAAGTAGTTGTGTGCAGCAAGATGCAGCAGCCACATATTCTGCTTCAGCTGTAGATAATGCAATTGAACTTTGTTTCTTGCTGAACCAAGACACTAACTTGGAACCATATAGAATGCACCACCACTAGTGCTTTTTTTGTCATCAACACTTCCTGCCCAATCTGCATCTGTATATGCATGAAGAGTAAGATCTGTATATCTAGGATACCATAAACCAAAGTTCTGTGTTCCTTGAAGATATTTGAAAATCCTTTTGACTGCCTGAAGGTGTGATTCCTTTGGATTTGTTTGGAATCTTCCAACTATTCCTACTACATGCATGATGTTAGGTCGGGTACCTGTGAGATAAAGTAGACTGCCAATCATGGATCTATAAGTTGGTTGATGTACTGCTGTTGGTTCATCATTTGAGCTGAGACTGCATCCTGTTACCATTGGGGTACATACTGGTTTAGACTATTCCATGTCGTACTTTTTCAAGATCTGTTTGAGATATTTGGTTTGTGAAAGAAAAGTACCATATTTATTTTGTTGAACTTGTAGACCAAGAAAATAGGTAAGCTCATTAAGCAAGGACATTTCAAATTCTTGTTGCATTACTGAAGCAAAATTTTGACTCATGGATTCTTCATTGCTACCAAAAATGATATCATCAACATAAACAACAATTATTAGCAATTTATCATTGTCAATCTTTGTATATAGATTGCTATCTGCTGACCCCTTTGAAAAACCCTGTTGGTGGAGATATTTGTCAAGATGGTAATATAAGGCCCTTGGAGATTTTTTTAGACCATAGAGAGCCTTTCTGAGTCCACATACAAGTTTTGCATCATTTCCAAGAAAGAATCCTTCTGGTTGTTCAATATAGAATTCTTCTTCTAAGTCTCATTAAGGAAGGCAGATTTTACATCCATTTGGTATACTTTGAATTTCTGAAAACTAGAAAGAGTAAGAAACATCCTTATGGCTTCAAGTCTAGCAACAGGTGAAAACGTTTCTTCAAAATCTATACCTTCTTATTGAGCATATCCTTTACAAACAAGTCTGGCCTTGTTTCTAATAACTTCTCCATTTTCATTCAGCTTGTTTTTGAATATCCATTTAGTTCCTATGACATTCTTATCATGAGGTCTAGGAACTAATTCCCAAGTATTATTCTTTTCAATTTGCTCAAGTTCCTCATTCATGGCCTTGACCCAACATTCATCTTTGCATGCTTCATTTACATTTTGAGGTTCGGTGGAGGATAGTAATGCTATATAGCTTGAGGTTTCTGTAATAGTTCTTCTTGTCTGTACACCTGCCTCTTTTTCCCCTAAAATTTGAGTTTCTGGATGATTTTTCTGAACATACCTAGACGAAGTCTTTTCTTCTATAGTTATCTCTTATTCTGGTGCTTCATTGGTTTCTTCTTCAGAATAATTGTGATTTGATGTGGGAAAATAATCCCCATCTTCTTCATTGTCATAATCTTTAGTCTTTATTTGTTTTGGATTTTTGCATGCTTCATCAACTACAACATCAATACTTTCAACAACTGTCCCAAGTCTTTTATAAAATTTATATCCTTTACTTCGGGAAGAGTAACCAAGAATAATACCTTCATCTGCTCTGGGCTCAAAATTAGCAAGTTTTTCATCAGTCCTTTTGATATAGCATTTGCTTCCAAAAACTTTAATTATTTAACCGTAGGAGTCTTACCATACCAAAGTTCATGTGGAGTTTGAGTGTTGTTTACTCGAAAATTTGCTTGGTTGAGAATAGTTATGGTGGCGAATGCAGCTTCACCCCAGAAGGTTGCAGGAGTTCTAGATTCATCTAGAATAGCTCGAGCCATTTGTTGAACAGTTCTGTTCATTCTTTCTACCACTCCATTTTTTTGAGGAGTCCTTGTAGTGGAGAACTGCGTTTTTATTCCATGTTGTTCATAAAAGTCAAATAATTCATCTGAGGTAAATTCCCCTCCTCGATCAGATCTGAGGCATTTAATTTTGCGATCTGATTCATTTTCAACCAAAGCTTTGAAGGCTTTGAACTTTTCAAATGCTTTATCTTTATGCTTTAGAAGACCTATCCAACACATTATGGAAAAATCATCAATGAACAATATAAAGTGTTCTTCTCCACGATGTGACTTTTTCCTTGATGGTCCACATAAATCAGTATGAACAAGTTCAAGAAGCTTACTAGTTGACCCTTCTTTTTCAATGAAGTGAGATTTGGTTTGCTTACCAAATTGACATGGTTTGCATATTGTATTTTAAGGAATGCTGATATCTAGAAGATCATGAACAACCTGGAATCTGCATGCTTTTCTAATTTGAGAAAAGCTTAGATGTCCCAATCTTCTGTGCCATAGCTAGTTTTCATCATTTTTGCTTAGATAGCACTGTTGTTGTCCTCCCTTGAGTATGTATAGGTTATTTGGAGTTCTTGTACCTTTGATTACGGTTTCTCTTGTATCAAGCTCACGAACAACACATCCATTTGATCGAAATATCACTTCATTTCCTTGATAACACATTTGAATAACACTCAATAGGTTATGCTTTAGACCATCTACATACATAACATTCCCAACTTTAACCTTTTCTTTCAAAAAAACAGAGCCTTTACCTTTTATGATAGCAGGAGTGTCGTTTCCAAATGAGACATTTTTTTCTTTTTCTAAGGCATTATATGAGTGAAGTTTTTCTTTGTCACCTGTCATGTGTTTTGAGCATCCATTGTCGATGTACCACTGATTTTCTTGTCCTTCTGCATACAAGGCTATACCACACCTTTCTGTTTGAGCTTCTTTCCTTCTCCATATTTTGGGATTGAATGGAGTTTGCTCCTTTTGAGATATTTTCTGAAATTTACTCTTGCATTCAAATTCTTCATGGCCAAAGTTGTTACAGATTGAGCATTCTATGTCATTTTCAAGAATACAACAGTTATTTTAGGAACTTTTCTTGATCCCTATCACATTCCTTTGATTTCGTGCTTCTCTAGTCATAATGGTTTTGTAAGAAACACATTGAGCAGCTTTATGTCCAAAATTATGACATGAGAAACATTGACCATTAAAGAAGTTCCCGCAATTATCGAATCTATTGACCTCGTGATTGTAGTTTCTATTGATAGTCATCTTTGAAGCAAATTGAGGATGAGTTACCTAAGGTTGGTTGTGGCTTCTGTTCATCCTTGAAGCAACTTGAGCCTGATTTACCTAGTGATATGTTTTATGCCTTTGCTGACGATTGTCATACTATTCATTGTTCTTTGCTGCATCAAGATAGCTTTTAGTGGAGGTTGACGGCTTCTGTGATTGAGATGCTTCTTCACTATATCCAAGACCTGTCTTTATCAGAGGAGAAAGCTGCACTTTGATAGTTTCATTTAAGGTTTCTGATCCTTTAGCAAATCTAAGATTGAGAGATTTTGTTTTCTCAAGATCCTTTCTTAGACCCACAATTTCACATTCTAGTTTTTCATTGTGTTTTTCTCTTTCAACAAGTTGGTATGTCAAGGTATATATAATCATATTATTTTCTTCTAAACAGATTTTGAGTTTAGATATTTCTTCATGAAGGTCATCTTCTTCTAAAGCATCCCAAAAATTATCATCTTCATAAGCCATTAGAAGTATATAGTCATTACTATTTTCATCTTCATCACTATTTGATAAACCATCGCTATCTTCATGAGTATAGTAACTCTTTTTACTTACACTTTGTTTTCTATTCCATTTTGTATATTCCTTCCCTTTATCATATTTATCTTTATGAGGACATTTGGCAGCATAAAGACCGACTCTACCACAGACAAAACATTTGAAAGGTATTTTACCTCTAAATCTTCCGGAACCCCGTTGAAGCTTCTTAACAAAGTTTACTTCATCTTCTTCTTCTAAAATATGTCATAATTCATTGAGTTCTTCCTTTCCTTTTGTTGAAGCTTTAAATGCAGCTTCTCTCATATCTGATGGGCCTCCTTTTCTCATCTCAAAGGCAGTTAAGCTTCCGTGAAGCTATGTCATAGTGATAGTCTCTAGATCCTATTTTTCTTCTATAGCAGATACTTTGGATTCAAATTTAGCAGACAAGGATCTTAAAACTTTCTCAACTAAGGTAACTTCCTTGATCTCTTCACCCAGATTCTTCATGCAATTAACAACCTCATCTATACGTAAGAAGTAACTAGCTATACTTTCATCATTGTGCATCTTAAGAGTTTCATATTGAATTTTGAGAGTTTGTAGTTTAGCACGTTTTACCTGAGAGTGTCCTTCATAGATTAGAATGATTTTGTCCCATATTTCTTTCGCTGATTTGAGCTGCATAACTTTGACAAACTCTGATTGTGACAAACTCCCCAATAATATATTGACAACCTTAGCATTGGTTTCATGTTTCTTTTTACCTGCCATATCTGTAGGAATTGCTGATGGAAATGTATATCCTCCTTCTACGATTTCCCAGACATCAATTCCAAGTGATTGTAGATATGTTGTGGTTCTTATCTTCCAATAAACAAAGTTGTTCCCATCAAAGATTGGCAGTCTGATGGATCCCACGTTTTCTTGATTACTCATGATGATGGATCTCCCTTCAAGCGATCAAGCTTCTTCTGAAGGACTTGCTTTGATACCAATTGTTGGAAATAATACTGAGAGGGGGGCTGAATTAGTATTATCAGATCAATAATTTAATTTTCCAAACAGATTTGTATACGCTACTTCAGCTAAGTGAACTAGCGTGTATGGGAGACAGTACTTAAAGCAACCATCATATATGCAGAGAACTTTTGATTTACCCAATTTATCATGCATTGAAATTTGACTATTATATCAGAGATTTATTAGATAGTGGAGTAAAAGTAGACTAAAGCATCGCACATAAGCAACACACATGAACACCAAGATATAAGATGGAAACCCAATGTGGGTGAAAACCACCTGCTATTGTTGTCTCTGTCTTCTTTTAATAATAAGAAAATTTGTTTACAATTTTGTACTGGTGTAGACTTATACCAATACGCAAGCTTCTACATGTAGAAGATTACAACCTTCTCTCGTTCTCCAGCTTCTCCTGGAAGGGAGATACAACCCCCTAACTCTTGTACTAGCCAATATGTTTGCTAGTATGTAGGCTGCGACCTACAGAAGGCTACGACCGTATTTCTTCCTCCAAAGACCACGTTTCATAAATTTTCAGACTGGACCCATCAACAACATCATAACTACAACTACATAAACCAATCACTTTCTGAACCAACCACAACTGAATCAATCAATCACTTTGACAACCCATCAATCTGATCATTCATAATACTGTCACCAGAACCCAGAACTCCACAACAGCAAACGGAAACAACTGAAACATGCTTTATAAGGTATACACTACTTCCATGTGTCGAACCTGCGTGTATACATTCTTTTCTCAAAGCCAACCAACATATACATATGCAAATATTAATTCATAATTCTGCAGCTATTCCAGACTTCAGTTATGTTGGGAATCACGATTGTCGTTAGACCAAAACCTGCAGGTGTTAATCAACGATCGCATCGCCGGAGATAAGGATCCGCGAGAGGCGGTTAGTCCATGTCATGAAACACATGGGGAGAGTTGGTTTATCCAATGTCCAACAATCTCCCCCCAAACGCGAGCCGGGTGTGAATTGAACTCGCGACCTATGCTCTGATACCACTCATTGGGAATCACGATTGCCGTTAGACTAGAACACCACAGGTGTTAATCAATGATCGCATCGCCAAAGATAAGGATCCATGAGAGGTGGTTATTCCATGTCACAAAACACACGGGAGAGTTGATTTATCCAATGTCCAACAAGTTATACTTAGATCATAATATTTACAGAACAACACATGCGTCAGTATTCAGATCTAGAATAAACATGATCAAACCATATAAAGATAATTCATTTCAAGCCTTAAGGTCCCGATCCATCATTATATATTATCCTCCATCAACCGCTAAGTTTCATCCTTGGTTCAGATCAAGCACAACACCATAAGCCAATAACCTGCATACTAGATCTCACACTTCATCAGATATTTGATACTTTCATACCTGGCCTAATGATATTCTCCTCCTTTTATAGTCTTAGGCATTTCTCAATACCACGGACCAAAACCACTTAGGACCAATACCTTGAACCAAAGACCCAGGGTCAATACCTCAGACCAGATACCTTGGACCAATACCATGGATCAAAATATCATGGACCAAATACCTTGGACCAATACCATGGATCAAAATACCATGGACCAAATACCTTGGACCAAAAACTTAGTTTTCCAAGATATACGTGCTTTTCCTTCTGTGAAAGTGGTTGTGTACGTATACGCTACTTGTGTTCAGTGAACCTGCGTGTATATGCACCTTGGTCAAGGTGAACCTGCGTATACCTCTCTTTCTTCATTCTTGTAGTCTAATTTGTAATTATTTGTTGTTAACCTATTGTACTGTGATCTTTCATCTAAGTGAGTTTCCATCAAGGACCACCTGTATCATAATGCCAGCACGAAGGTGAACAATCACCTCATCTCTATAAATGTTCCCTCAGGCCTCATTGTGAAGGGAATTTAGCATTTGAGTTGAGGCTAGGATTACATAGCTGATTTATGCTTGAGAGTTAGATCCACTCATCTCTTAGTAGCCAATAGAGTGGATTTGCAGCGGAGCTACGGTTTTGAATTGGGCAATTGTGTGAGCAGCCCATGTTCCACTATTGGGTTTTGACCAATTCCATGATATGTAATTGAAGTTGCAGAAACATTAGTAACATGTTCTCTCTATTTTACATTGATTCCCATGCTTACACATGGTGGTTGTGTTAGATGTCAAATACTTCACTATATTTGTATGTGCACTTTCATATGTGTAATATGTTATGGATTGGTACATAGTGGTTGCATGTATGTTTTTCTTTCGAATCTGTATTTCCTTGTTACTTGCCATGTCAATGACCTATTGTGAACTACTTTGTAGTTAAATTCTGGCATGTTCCTGTTTATTATATATTTGATTGATTTTTATCTCACTAATCCATCTCATGACATACCTCTTCTTATTGTTGTTGAGACTTGTTTGTACCTCTTTCTGCAATTTGTCAATCTTGGGTTGATTTTATTCCACTGCATGAGAATTTCATTCTTGTCCCACTTTGACACCTTCTCATTTGATAACCAAGGGCGAACAAAATCATGGTGGCAGCCAGGCCCACATACTAGATGGGGCTCCTATCCCAAATGGTGTGAAGTTTAATGGGGACTTCACATCGGGGAGAAGCCCTTAGTTGTTGGCAGTAGATTTCAGCCCGTCAATAGGGCCCTAGACTTCCAACGTTGCAACACTTTTTATGTGTATAATTGGGGCTTTTCCCATCCCTAGTCCTTTGTCACATGATCATTCATATGCACATTACACTGCCTCTGCTAAGATGATGCAAGTCTTGGCCTAATCTAGTCTTATGTACCTATATATGTATTACACTATTCTTCATGACCTTTCACGTGGCTCGACCAAAATCCACGCACACACACACACACACACATATATATCAGAATACCATATATAGTATACGTTCGAGTATCTCTCCTAAGCTTGGCAAGGACTCGGTCCAACCCTTGAATCTCAATCTCTCTCTCTCTCTCTTTCTTTATATATATATATATATATAACTTAAATAAAAACCAAACCTAGCCACACACACATACACACATATACCTACAAACAACTCCTCCTCCAGAGGATTTAAATAAGGGCCAAATAACCAATTTATTCTAAGTTTAAACATATATTTAATTAACAGAGATGTACCCATCTCACCATACATAGACCTTAAGCCAATTTACAAGCTCAAAACGAACAAATATAATAAGCTCGCTTTCGAGAATATATCCTTGGCACGAACTGTATATTTCCATGCTAGATTGACATCCCTCGTCATTAATTAGAGAAAACATAATAATCACTACATGGAAACATAAGCAAACATAAATACATCAGTCCTCGAAGAAAGAATCATTTCTCCTACATAGCACAAAATTTAACATTATTTATTCATGTAGGAATCTAACATTCCTCAGGAACCTAGGCATTACACAGGAACTCATTTTTCCTCAACAAATCATAGGTATTAGATCAACACATTACCTCATGAAAAACATATATCCTTCCTAATGCAGGAGCATCCAACTCAACATTATCAATGTATTCTAGTAAACCTAGGGGGTCTTGTGTTTCAAGGAAGTTGGTTTCCTAAGTATTGAGTTAATGTAATTATGTAATGTTTTGAGTGATTTTAATGAGTATAGGGATTAATTGAATATTGTGAGGCTTTATTGTAAATGTTCTCGAATATAGTAGAACATGAGAGATTTAGAATATTTGAGTGATGATAGGATTGAGAATTGATTGTAAACCTCAGATTAGGAATCAGTTCATGATTTTGTGGATTTGAGAGAATCCTTAGGGATGAGAAATAGGTTTTATGAATTTGGTTGAGGAGTTCATGGATCTAAACCAGGAATTGGTTCTAGAATCCCTTTGTATAAATGTAAGCCTAAACAGTATGAACAGGGGTTAGAGAGGTTGAATAGGAAAATAGATAGCAAATTGGAGTGTTTGTAACCTACGGGTAGATTAGAAAATAAAGGCCACTGATATTGAAGATCAGGCTAGAGAGATAGAGATCTCAGTCTATAATTCATTGTTGTAATTATATAGATACAAAGATTAATTAAAATCCTGTATAAGCACGTGATTGAGTGTTGAAGAATGAACTAATTGTATTTGAAAAGTGTACATATATATTTATGCAGGCAAGTGCAGTAAACACAAGGAGGCAAAGTCGAGGTGGAGTACACAAAGAAAGACACAAAGAGGAGAGCCACAATGGATGGGTGAAACCATTAGAAATATAAAATTCAAGCTCGGGAGGAAGTGCGCAGCTAAAAACACTGAGATACCAGAACTTTGAAGAAAGTTGGAATCCAGAAAGACGCTAAATAATTAACGCAAATACATTTTAATTGTATTAGCGGAGAAGTGAAATATCCATGCACAGTAGCCATCAAATTGGAATGATCAATGGACAGGATTAAATAGGCAGAGTGGACTAATCGGGACTGCATCACATATCCCAAAGGGAGGAAGTAATTATGACTTGCGATCTATAGCTGGACCCGAAATCTTAGCAGATGTAACCTATAAGCCTATCGGGCCCGTAATGTATGTCAGATTGGAGCTTAAGTGGAAAGGGTCAATTGTGATGGTGCAATAGCGATAATCGCTGATCGGAGGTCGGCTGTTGTGGAAATTGTAGCGGAAAGGTTGAAGGAATCGGACCCAATGAAGTTATAGTTGCGGGTACATATTATTTGAGGTCCGCAAATATGTTTCAAGCAGAATTTATTGTAATTCCTTTGTATTTGAGTTAAAGCATTGCCGAGTCGTGGAAGGCGTAAAACATATATTAATGTTTCTGATAGTAAAAAATCAGAGTCAGAGGGGTAATGGTACATAGATAATGCAGCTGTGGAGTTGCGATGGCCGATTGCGATAAAATAAATCCTCGGTAACTGTGCCAAAGGCCGAGAGTCAGTGGAGAAAGGTATGTTTTTCCTGTTTTTGCGTGTATTCCCTTATAAGGGAATTACAATGGATTTAAGCGCTGATAGAGGGACTTTATGTGTAAGTCCACTTATAAATGGAGGTTTAATTATAAATGCGGCTTAGAGGGATTGTGTGAGGCCGATATTAAAGGGGATAAAGGTTAAGGGGTGATTAAAGTCCTTAAATGAGGGTTTAGACTTTAGTTAGTCTATTAATATATTTCCACATTATATTAGAGGGAAAAGGGCCTTAACCATCACCATTAATGAAGATATGACTTGGTAGGTCATATTAATTCCTGGGAAAATGATTTATGCATAAGCATACATGCATATTGTGGGTAGGGCAGGGGTAACTCTGCGTCACTTCCTATGATTATATATTAGAAACAAAAACGACTCGAATTTCTTTTAATAGAGTATTCTCATCACATTTATTAACCCATATCTTTGACGTTCAAGCTCACAGACCATATCTCTAAATCATGAACCTATGAGATTTAAACATTACTTACATACAAGCTATATAGATTAAGAGTATGATAAAATCAACATAGATGTGTAAATCAATCCATATTCATGCCTTTAAGACAACAATTAACATTCATCTAGGAATGCCTCATTCTTAGTACTACAAGCCATGAGAAAGCAGTACATTTAACAAGCATAAAGAATTCAGAACACGAGTGTTACACAAAAATATCGTCACCTTGATTATTTGCAGTTGGTGTAGGCCTATCATCACCTATACCAGCTTCCTAAGCAAGTCATAAACCTCAGCTCTTCAAAACAAGCTTGAGAAAAGAGAGAAAGACATCAAAAAAGCAATATAACTCTAGTTCCGCACTTTCTCTTAGCTTTTCCTGCGGGCCCGCACCTTTTGTTCAAGGTATTTGCGTACTTATACGCTCTGTATGTAAAGGGGAGGGTGCGTACCCCTGTAAAAGTCAAAAGGCGCAATTTCTATCTTAAAAAACTCATCTTGGGTTGATTCTAGAGTTTTCTAGAAGGATTTGTTACGTGGATTGTTCGCTCCAAGTGGTTCATGCATCCCATCATAGGAGGAACTAATCCCTTGTTGAGAGGAGCTATCCCTTTGAAGGAGGACTCTATCCCTTTGAAGGAGAAGCTGGTAACTGATCTCCATTGCACTATAAATTGAGGCATTGGGTCAGTGGCCAGGGAGGTTAGAAGCTGAACTTTTGAGGGTAAATGCTAGTGAAATCAAGACTTCCTATTTGAGCTTAAGACGAGAGATCACATACCTTTTTGGCCCCATTAGGGAGTGAGTGAAGCTTGTCAAAGTAGAGGAGACTTCTTGTTGGACCCTGGAAGGAGCTTGTACAGCGTCAAGGCAAAGGTTGTAAGGTTCTTTTTCTTTTGAATTAATACATTCAAGCTCATTTTTCTCAACAAGTATCTTATGCTATTTGTTTCATGGACTCCTTGACTTTCATGTTAAATATGTTTTATAATATTGGATATTCAGGTGTTATTTAATTGTTTGCCTTGTTTGTGCT
>APFE031161050.1:43913-58032 GCA_000404065.3 Pinus taeda
ATATTTAATATTAATTAAAAAATTAGAAAACAAACTTGGTCCCTCGTTATTCTCAAGTATAAAGAATAATATCAAAATTATAAAAATATATAATATGTGAATGTCTCACATTAAAAGTTGAAAATATGTTATAATTATAAAGCACTTGAGATAAATCCAACCTCAAGTAGCATGTTATCATAATCTACAGGGTTTGCTCCTACCCATCATTATTAATAATAATTAGTTCCCATCTATCATTAGTGGTTTCAAGAAGCAAGCGTATCCCTAATGACTTATGGACCTAATGAGGATTGACTTAGATACTTGCAGAAATTATTTGATATGCTTCTCTTGGTTCGTGCTTGTAGCTATATATTGGTAGTTGTTTCTTTTACGAATGTGCAATATTATGTGATGATGCCCTAATGTCACGATGGTGGTATAATATTTTGAATGGAATTAAACTATGAGTGATTGTATTATGATTATTTTTATATATATTATAATTAGGTGTATTATAATTGAAATATAAAGATAAATAAATATGTTATAGTTATAATTTACATGAAAGAAGTTTTAACATGAGGTGATATCTTATTATGGTCATTAAGGGTTGGTTCCTTATTTTTAATGTTAGGCGAAGACTAATAATAATTAACTCTCATTTTTATTAATAATTTGAAAAAATACTTTTAATAGAGTAAGATATAATAAAAGTTATTATATTGCACTCAAAAGGGTGGCTAGTTGTGCTTGTTCTCATTTTTATCTTCTATATATTTTGTTTAATGGTGAGGCTTATACTGGATCTGAAGTATAATGGTGAGAGAAGCATTGTGTATCCTCACATGGCATATAGGCAACACCTTCCCAAAAGTCTAGTTGATGCCTAATTAAGAGGGCCATATCTAATTTCACCTTTTATATTTTCACCATGTTGAAATTTGGTAGCTCGAAAGGTATTTCTGAGCGGAAATTCCTTTGGGGGCTTTGTGGGCAAGGCACTCAAAGTTTGGGATTTTGACCCAAAGGGGTAGACTTGGAACCCAAGAAAATGAATTTTATATTCTAATTTATTGTTGAGTGGTGTACTGGGGTCTCTTGAAGGACAAAGAGGGATCTTAAGTCACCTAAAGGAAACATATAAGTATAGACCAATGGATAGGCTATTATGCATCAAGTGAGAAGGACTTCACTTGTGAGAGAGAAGGCTAAAAGGACTTAGCCTAGGCAGCAAAGGAACTGCAAAACAACCCTAAAAGTGTCGCAACAAGTTGGAGAGAGGTCAAGTAAAGGTTGGAATCCACAATAAGGAGTTATGTGAGTGAAGAAAGTCAAGTTAAGGAGCCTACTCCCAAACCACAGGCCACAAAGGATTGTTGATAGGTTGTAGAGGGCCACAGATGGTCACAGGAAGCCTGCAAAGGGCTACAGAGGGATGTGCCCTAGATCTGAGAGCTTGTATGTGGTTCTGAGGAAGGGTTGATGGTCTTTTTGGACATTTGAAGCAGCTCCTTGTTATGGCCACAAGAGGGAGCCACTAGGCCATAGGAAGGGGTTGTTGTTTGGTTTGTAGGAGGAAGCAACGAGGTCGTAGGAAGAGGTAGTGGGGCCGAGATTGTTAGGGATAGGGTTAAATTCAATCAAGGGCTATTGAGGGTATAAGTTCAAGGCATATAATAGGGAAGTCGAAGCCTAGAAGTGCCCAAAACGACTAGATATAATTAAAGGGGGAGACTGAGGGCAATTAGGTGGTTAGTCATAGGGTTGATCAAGGAGAAAAAAGGTTGGTTGAGTTGTTAGAAAATTGTATTAGTAAAGGGGAGTTGGTAGAGATATGGAAAAGGGTTGGCAGAGGTTGGTTTGGAGGCTGAGATGCTAAGGAGGCTTATCAAAGGACTGGTAAGGTTAATAGGAATAAAAACAAGTGGATAAAAGATTTCAAGGAGTAGACCGTGTGGACAACAAGAGGGTTGTGATATATAGTGGTCTGGTTAAGCCCTAAGTAGTGTTACAGCTATGCATTTGTATTGTGGACAGATGAAAGCCTAAAGGAATTGGCCTCAACCCTAGTTATTTGGTCAAAGGATTGACTTTGTATTATATCATTGTACTAGGATTTTTAAAGGGTCGTGATCTCTAGTACGAGATCCCTAAGGTTTTCTTATTGAAGGAATAATAAGGAACATGTTTTGGGCCATAATTATTGTGCAATGTTATTGATTTCATTGTTGTTATATTCCACTATGCAAAGTTTTTTTTGGTTTCTTCAGTGCTTTCATGTTCCTAGCTAAGGCATAGGCTAGACCTAGGGTGTGTGGAATTTCCAACATGGTACCAGCACAACTTTGAAGGGAAACTAAATCAAAGTGTGCACAAGTGTCATCTCTAGGAGGTGGTTGTGAGACTATTGCAAAGAAAAAGTGTTTCCAAGTGAGTTGGCTAGACATGGAGTCGAAGGTTTATATAAGGAGCTATGGATATGTTGGAAAACTTGGGGGTTCAACAAAGAACAAGTTGGAGATGTGGTGTGGACTAGATGGGTGATAAGATTGGTGGGATTTCGGGTATATTGGTGGAGAACTCGATGCACAACAATATGTTGTGTGGAAAATTTCCAACATTGTTGATGCAATTATATTAATTTGTCAAAGTAAGTTAATACTTCTCAGGTGCCTTAGCAGGGATTGGTTTGGCTTGGACAAGGTAGCTTTGTGTGGATGGAAAGATGATTACAAGATAATATCTTCATTGGGTTTTAGTGTTGCACAACCAGTAGTTGAGCCATGTGCATATGAGGTGTTTGATTTAGGAGGATTAGGACACTTGCAGAGTTGAGTTACAATGGTATAGAGTGGAGTAGGCCAAAGTGTTCAACCATAACTCAGGACTAACCTTGAAAGGACACAAGTGTAGTTTCTTAGAGAGAGTCTGGCTTAAGAGGGAGAGTTAACTGCCCAATAGAAGTCTAGCCTTTAGTTTCAAAAGATAAAGTGGAGTTTTCTAGGACATGCAAGTAAATTCATAGACCATGCAAGGAAGTCACGGTGCATGCAAGGAAAAGTCGTGGTACATACAAGGAAGTCATGCACCATGCAAGTAAAGGTCATGATCATGCAAGGAAAAGTAATGGCATATGCAAGGAATTCATGGTCATCCAAGGAAAAGTCATGGAGATAGAGAAACAAGGAAATTCATGGTTTGTATGACCATGTTGGATGCTTTGAAGTGAGAGGCATCTAGGAGAATGATGTCTTTGAATATCCAAGTCTTCCAGAAGGATGTGGTTGCAAATCAAACTCAAGGGCAGGGTCACTTCCAGTTAGTTGTGGAAATACTCTCCTCACTAAGAGGGAGTGTTGAAATTTGGTAGCTCGGAAGGTATTTCTGAGTGGAAAATAATTTGGGGCATTTGTGAGCATGGAAACCAAATTTTAGGGTTTTTACCCAAAGGTGTGGGCTTGGAACCTAAGAAAATGAATTTTATATTCTAATTTATTGTTGAATGGTGTAGTGGGGTCTCTTGAAGGAAAAAAAGGGATCCTAAGTAACCTAAAGGAAACATATAAGTATAAAAAAATGCAGAGGCTATTGTGCATCAAGTGAAAAGGACTTCACTTCTAAGAGAAGAGGCTAAAAGGACTTATCTTGGGCATCAAAGGAGTCATGGGACAACCCCATAAGAGTTGTAACAGGCTAGAGAGAGGCCAATTAAAGGTTGGAAGTTGTAAAAAGGAGATTTGTGAGTAAATAAGGTCGAGTTAAGGAGTCTACCCACATACCAACGACTGCAGAGGGACATGGAGAGATATAGAGGGTTATAGAGGGTCGTGCCCTAGATCTTAGAGCTGGTATGTGGTTCTAAGGAATGGGTGATGGTCTATTTGGAGATCTAAAGTAGACTTATATTAGGGATGCAAGAGGGAGCCACTAAGTCATAGGAATGGGTCGTTATTAGGGTCACAAGAGGAAGCTATAGGGTCACAAGAAGGGGCAGTATGGCCAAGAGCTTTAGGGCTAGAGTTAAATTTAGTTGAGGGCTAATGAGGGTAGGTTGAGGCCTACAGTAAGGTAATTGAGGCCTAAAATATCCAAAAATAGATGGATAGGAGTCAAGGAGGAGGCTAAGGGAAATTAGGTGGTTGGTCATAGGGCTGATCAAGTAGAAAAAGGGTTGGTTGAGTTGTTAGAAGGTTGTAGCAGCAAATGGGAGTTGGCAGAGGCTGAGATGCTAAGGAGACCTACTAAAGGACTATTAAGGTTGATTGCAAGAGAAACAAGTGGAGCAGGTGTCTAAAGGAGTTGGTCGTGTGGACAAAAAGAGAACCATGGGCTAAAGGAGAATTCCTAGGTAAGTAGTTTGTCGTTTGATGATTTATGGTGGGTTGGTTAAGCACTAGGTAGTGCTACAACTATGGGATTTGAAAGCTTTAGATGCATTTGTATTGCGAGAATATGAGAGCCTAAAGGAATTGGCCTCAACCCTAGTTATTTTGTTAAAGTAATCACTTTGTATCATAGCAATTTTCTCGGGTTTGTAAAGGACAATGATCCCTGCTATGGGAGCCCTAAGGTTTTCTTATTGAAGGAATAATAAGGAACATATTTTGGTGATCTGAAGTTAAACAGGAACAAAACAAATTATATATATAACCATAAATACAGAGATGCAACATAAATAACACTTCATTTCATTAATATCAAAATAATGAAATATGCTTATAAACAGAATGGAAATAAACTAGCTCAGATGATGGTATTTTATCTCTAAGAATAGATGTGGCGGCTACATGCCTTTGAACTGTGTTACAATTAGACTCAAGGGACCATTTATTATTGAACAACAAGACAAAACCCTAAGCAACCAAAACACTAACCCCAGGAGATGTAACACCAAGAGTTTGTGGGACCCATTGGGGTAAGTTGGGCAACCAAATTCTCGGGGTCGTAACTTGGTCATATTATCTCTGTTTGTCATGTGTGATATCCTGTTGGAAAGTTATCTCTAAGTACTACAAGATTTGCGATAGGCCCTTGCATATGGCAATGGGCTTGTTGTGGACCTCAAAAAAACGTCGTTTAGGTGGTCAAAACTACTTTGGAAGTTCAGGACCCGAAAAAACTGCTAAAAATAGTAAATTTTGAAATAAATAAGGAAACATATGAAATCGACTAGAGGTCTAGGTGGAATAGGTGGGTGGCCACCAATATCCACCTGGATTAGTCCTCCCCCCTTAGGAATAAATTGTCCCATTGTGTGTAGAGCCTCCATGAGGTGATGAAATTTCTATTGAACCTGGTCCCTGGTGAACCACTTGCCCTGGTGAAGGAGTTGGCCTACTTTGACAACTCAATATAGTTGGATTCTATGTTGGCGAGTGTTCTTGATATGCGTGTCCACAAGTTGATCAGTTGTGGCCTGTTCCATGCAAACTGGGTTGAGATTTGTTGGTGTGAGTTGTTCTGCAATGTCGGATGTGTCCAACAATGGTGGAAAGAATGGTCGAAGGTAGTCTACATTGAACACTAAGTGCAGACCAATGAACGGTGGGATGTTGAGATCGAACGCATTGTCACCTACAGCGTCAGTGATGGTGTATGGCCCATATCGGAGCAGGCGAAGCTTTCGTTGGGTTTTAGCGAGGTGCTCCTTCTGCAAATGTAGCCAAACTTTGTCGCCTACCTGGAACTTGTGCGCAACTCAATCTTGATCATGCGTTGCTTGTACTTAGCATTGGATTTGTACAATATATCATCGAACTGCTGGAGGATGTGTTGAATATTCTCAATCAATTTGTTAGCCATGTCAGCTTCAGACTAGACGTGAGTCAAATTTGCTTGAGTAGTTGCAAATGGTATGGCCACATAAATGGGACATAGTGGTTGAAATCCAAGCCCTACTGTTACACAAAAATATCGTCACCTTGATTATTTGTAGTCGGTGTAGGCCTATCATTACCTATACCAGCTTCCTAAGCAATTCTTAAACCTCAGCTCTTCAAAACAAGCTTGAGAAATAAGAGAAAGACATCAAAAAAGCAATGTAACTCTGGTTCCGCACTTTCTCTTACTTTTGCCTACAGGCCCGCACCTTTTGTTCAAGTTATCTGCGTACTTATATGCTCTGTATGTAAAGGGGAGGGTGCGTACACCTGTAAAATTCAAAAGGCGCAATCTTTATCTTAAAAAACTCATCTTGGGTTAATTCTAGAGTTTTCTAGAAGCATTTGTTACGTGGATTGTTCGCTCCAAGTGGTTCATGCATCCCATGAGAGGAGGAAATAATCCCTTGTTGAGAGGAGCTATCCCTTTGAAGGAGGACTCTATCCCTTTGAAGGAGGAGCTGGTAACTGATCTCCATTGCACTATAAATTGAGGCACTGGGTTAGTGGCCAGAGAGGTTAGAAGCTAAACTTTTGAGGGTAAATGCTAGTGAAATCAAGACTTCCTATTTGAGCTTAAGAGGAGAGATCACATACCTTTTTGGCCCCATTAGGGAGTGAGTGAAGCTTGTCAAAGAAGAGGAGACTTCTTGTTGGACCCTGGAAGGAGCTTGTACAGCGTCAAGGGCATAGTAGATCTTTCTTTTGAATTAATACAATCAAGCTCATTTTTCTCAACAAGTATCTTATGCTATTTGTTTCATGGACTCCTTGACTTTCATGTTAAATATGTTTTATAATATTGGATATTCAGGTGCTATTTAATTGTTTGCCTTGTTTGTGCTTGCAGGTTTGCGACAAAGGAACTTACTTGGATCAAAGAAGCGAAGGCATCTCCGAACTTGCGTTGGACATGAGGTAGGCCCTTAAACACATTTGTTTCCCATTACTTATAAAGCGCATTTAGAGAAATATAGTGTTTGATTGGTTTGTTGGTCATTAGGTCTTCATTAGATTCTAGGAAGGTCTGTCTTGTCCGCAAGATCGACTGTTTCCGCGTGACAACGAGAGTAATAAACAAACATTTATATTTGATAGTTTGAACCATGCAATTGAAAGTGGGACTTCCACTCTCCACCCAACCATAGATACACTGCAACCAAGTCTTTCTTGTAGTAATAACCCCCAAGCCAGATTCTAGAGCTTGAGGGTGAGTGCTTAAGGGATTAATCTATTCTGCCAACTAAAATAGGAACTCGAGAGGACCATTTAGCTCCACCCACTAGTTATTTCCTCCAGAAAATATCTCACAAGGGAATCCATAGGTACGCTACTTCTACCATTCAACTACTTAAATAAGAATAGTGTCTCTACCATTACAAGCTAAAACAAGGAATCTATAGTCTCATCTCCACCCAAAACCAAATGAAGGAGTCTACAATTTTAACACTCCCACCCTCAACAATTATTTCACATAGTGTTTCCACCTAATATTGGGAATCTAGAAACCATTGTAGAACCAGAGAAAAATCAGAGGGGGCTAAAGAAATTTCTCCTTACTAGGAATCCAAGGAACAAACTTCCACCTAATCTATCAAGGGAATATAGAGAAAACCATCTCAACCATTTGGTATTACATGGAATCTAGAGACTATTGTCATCACCCTATAGATATCCTTACTAATGTTCAACCAAATGATTACTCCCCTCATTGCCTTTGGTAGCCACACAAATCTTTCTACTCCTTACCTCCCGCACTATCCTTTCTCTTCTATGTAGCATAGTCGTATTTCTTCTGCCCACTTCCTGAGAGCTTTGTCTCCTATTTTTTCCTGTTCTTTCTCAACAATGCTCATCCATGTTCTTTGTTTTTCTCTCGCATACCAAACATAGTCTCTCCTCCATACATCAAAATGATTTCTTCACGAATGTACCCCTTCTTATCGTGCATGGAGTGTTATCAGGGAAATGCTTGTCTCCCTACTCGCGCGTGAAGTGTGATGATCTCCTCCATTATGTATATGCAATCATTTCAGTTGCATGGGTGGACAATACTGTTCCCCTTCCTTCTCGGCTATAGTGGTTCTATCCTGTGTGGTTTCATTCAATTATCCCTTCTGCCAACAAAACCCATTCTCCATTTAAATTTTATCATTTTTGCCTTGTGGATTTATCTGAGGAAAGCATGGCTCCTTATCCTTCTTCTTCAATTGGATTAATGGAATAAAAATTCAATTTAATCACACACCTACCATCCTTCAAGGGTTGTCCTAAAATAGTCAAACTTCCTTCAAATCCCAAGAAATCTCCTTCCTCAAACTCTGGAATCCATGTCCCCATTCTCAGGCCTTTTAAATTTTAATTTATAATCAACATTCTTGAAATATTTACAATGTATGTAAGAGGGGAACTTTCCCAAAGGGGATGTCACACTTTTGATCAATCCGTTACATGTTCAAGGAGAAATTTGGCTTGGTAATTTCTAGGGGTATAACAACCAAATCCAATATCAATAGACAAGCTAACATGAATTTACAAGAAAAATAACTAACCTACGATTGAAAATGCCACTACATTTACTACTTTCTTGGTAAAAGAAGCCAAGAATGATCATGGATTTTAACAACGGTGCTTTGTTCCTTTTTCATTTTGTACATCAATCCATTTTGAGGAGTTACCATGAACATATTTAGAGGAGAAAATGAATGCATTTCCTTGGTCCAATTCCAAACCTAGAGGTTCTGCTACCTTAACTGCTTCCTTATCACTATTTGAGTGATTTTATTTATGGAAGAATTTGTGGCTGCTCATTGAAAAATCCAAAACCATAGTTGTATCTTGTGTGTATCCATTTGAGGGATGGATCTTGGCATCTACATGATGAGATTTCCCTATATGTAGTTGAGATGAGGTTGAAGGAATTTTTTTTTTTGTAGAAGTTTCTTGTTGTTGAATATTTTTTGGGTTTGTGAGATGAAAGAATATTAGCTCCTTTTGGAACTTTTGGATCTTTCCATCCTCATTAATTATTCTTGGAATTGAAAGGAGGAGAGATCCCCTAAGAAGAGGGACAAATACTCCAGAGATGACTAGGTTGTTGAAAAATCCTACAACAAAATGATATTTTTTCATAGTCCACCAACTGTGAAAATATAAAGTCATTCCACTCGAGGAGGATTTAATCCAACAACCCTTTGCTAAGATTGATTTCAACACATATGTGAGCAAAGGTCACAAGACCCTTCTCAAGTCATTATGTGTCTACTTTATTGAAACGACGAATTGAGTTTCCGACATCAACTAAGATGTTTGGATGTAGCAAACGAAGGAGAAAATGTGGGAGTCTTACCCAAATTGGAGTGACCATAGTTGGCATAGCAAGAGGGTTAAAACCAATAAATGAAGTTATGAAAATAATCTCAGCATGGCTCTAAAACTAAAATCCTTCATAAAAAACGTTTTGAGAATTCTTAATATCTTTAAAATACGACAACAAAAAAAACTTTTGAGTGAAAAAATAAATCTATATTTGGGGACTAGGTATGACGCGCCCATTCTAAAGGTGTAGATGTCGTAGGACATAACTCATTAAATTGATAGATAATGGTATACATCAAATAATCCTTGTAATCATATTCAGATTGAAGATGATCCACTTTAATAATTTGGATATTTTTCACCCTATCCACAATGAAGGTTGACCCTAAGATCTATTTGCGAATCCATTGTGTAGACCTCGACTCTAGGTTATCCTTGAAGGATTTTGACTGAGATACAGAGGAACCACCCTAGCCTTTGGCTCCGCAATTTAAAATTGAAATTAAAAATATTGAAGCATCCTTAGATATTCCGTAATCTTTGAGCGAATTCCTTTCTTGAATTTTCCCACCTTTGTGAAGAAGACACATAAAAATAGTGGGAATTCCTATCTGATCTTGAATTTTGGCAGCAAGCATTGAGACAAGATTGATGAATTTCACATGAATACAAAAGTCTTCCCCTAAAATTGGTTTCACAAAGACTAAAAAGTTCAAAGGATCCAAAGCAATAACTTTAGATTAGATGTAGGAAAAGCTCTTCTAAAAAAACTCCTCTCTTGATTACCTGATCTATAGTCAAAGCAGTAAGATGAGGGGATTTCCAGCAAATGGAACAGTCCTAAATAAAAAATTATCATAATAAAATGGCGACAAATGAAGGATTAGGGTTTTCATTGCGAGCTCTCTAGAAAATAAGAGAACATTTTCATTATTTACTGGTGCTTTTTGGATTTCCTCCGTGAGGAGGAACTATACCACTTCAATTCTTTATTATATCGATACCCATATTATACATACATTTTATAGTTGATTGGTTCCCAAGTTCATTGTCTTTGTTTTCTTATTCTTAACACCAATCTTTGTTTGGATTCCTTCCCACTTTATTAATTGGCATGCTTACTATTGAATCTTAATTTGTTTCTCCATCTAATATTTCATTTGTTGATCTTGAGCCATGAAACGGAAGGGTAGAGTAATATATAGCTTTGGTGGGGGAATGATAAACTTCTTCCTATGGTTTGGGGTCTCTCAAGGATTGTGAATTGATTGGAGCATCATACAATAGGGACATTTCCATAGATTAAGTTATCTCCATCCACCACATGATTTTTAAAGATTAGATGATTTTTTTATATTTTCCACATGTGCTAAAAATTCACATCTATTTCTTGATTAGTTCTTCTAACTACCTTTATTTTTGTAGTGGGATTGAGCTTCAAGGAGAAAATTTATTGAGATGCCGAGTCTATAGGGTTGGGGATCTAAGGAGAAGATTCCTTATATTTTCTCTTTTATTTTTTTGGTTGTTTCCATTTCTCCCTTTGATTATTTTGTATGAGATTTGATCTTCTTTTGGGGCAATTATTTTAAAAGCGACCATACTCATAGCATATTTTTCTTTTGAATAGTATCTAGTCATAATAAACTAGATAGATGAAGGTTTAATTATCTAGAGGGAATTGCGGGTCTTATGGTAGACGCTTCTCAAGATTCAACTCTTCATAGATTTTGACATAGGTAAACATCCCATCTCATGGCTCAACATGATCAATACTTCCCTACATCATTTCCAATATTTTGGATTGTATCCTCGTTCTAGAAATAGAGGAAAAGGTGAGGAAGCTTAACCCATATTAGAACTTCTGATGGTATATCATTTCTAGGGTTGAATTATGGATTTCACCAGTTCATATATAGACCTTAAGAGCCAATTAAGTATGGGTTTCTCCTGAAGATAAGATCTGTTAGAGTTGGTCTGGTCAGTCCTCCGTCAGAGATCAAAACTCTTTATGCATTTCATGTTTAGGCGTCCCGCTCCATTTTCCCAGCTGCATTCCGCTAGGGGCATGCCATAATCTGATGGAGAAGGTCATGATAGTCATTCCCCCTCATGTTTGGCTCCTGCTGGCTTAGGTCTTTTGTCAATAATCATCAAAGTCCATGACAGTCAAGGTCTGGTCCTTTAAAGGACAAAGGTCATTTTCGAGGTCTAGGTCTAGGAATTCATCAATTTGGTCTTTGAACATGTCCAGTAAAGCCATGCAGGCTAGAGTGAGGCCCTTACACAGTTATGGTTCAGAGAGCTTCATTGTCATGCGGATAGACTTCGACTCTTCTTCAAAACTTTGTTTTGAAGAAAAGTCAAACAATGTCATTTATGACAAAATTTTCAAAAAATCCGCCAGTTGATTTTTTCAGATGCAGTCATGGTTTCTGTGTCCAAATGTCCTGCCGTGCAATCCCTATAAAGAGTGCCGAAAATTTCATCATTTGAGCTAAAATTTCAAAGGGAAAGTGAAAATCAGTGTGTTTTAAAGTCAGTGAAAAAAGTGCAAAACTCAACATTAGAAAAATGGGTTTTAAAGGAAGAAAAAATTAAACCCATCTCTTCCAAGGCTATATATACAATTTTTTATCAAAACCAAAGGCATTGTGCTATTACAAGCCTTGGAGAAGCGTTGCAAAGGTGTGAATGTGCATTTGTGAGCGTTTGAGCGAGTTGGAGGCAGTTTTAGAGGGCACGACGCATAAACCCAGGAGTGCGGCGCACATGCAACCTGCCCACAATTCAATTTTTCTAAGGGCATGACACATACCCAGGGCGCGGCGCACTGGGCTTTGTGCGCGACGCACACAGAAAAGGGCTCAAACAAGTGCCAATCAATTCCAAATTTTGGTGAAGCCTATCAAACTGAGAGGTAGGCCTTTTGTCAATGATATGGTGTTTATAGAGATGTTTCAACGTCACCAAAATGCATAAAGTCAACCATAAGAAATCACCAAGAAATTGATGGCTAGGGTTGTTAAAATGTGTTGTTAGTGCCAAGGTCTCATTCCACCCACCATTTTCCCCTCACCTATCATTTTTCCCATCCTCCCTCTATCATTTTTCCTAAAACCCCTGCCCTAAATTACTACCAAACCCTCTCCCTTATCCCTCCACTATTTGGTCAACACAAAACCCCAAACCCTACCCTCTCAAAAACCCAAAACTCCTCCCACATCCCTAACAAAATTCTCCCTATAACCCCTATTACCATTTCATCACTCCCTTCCTAATACTCCCTGTTTCATTGTTCCCCTTGGTGACATATATCACAAAAGCACCCAGCCTCACACCATCATCAAAGGGCAGCCTAATCACAGTCGACATTGTAGTCATGACATCACAACATTCGTCTGAATATGAGATGGAGACACAGAGTGACTACCCCTGTTGAACTAGTAAATCCCCTCTGTGGACAGAGGTGATCCCACTAGCCCAACACGGGTCTAGAAACAATCACACAACGCTAACACGCAGGTTCCTAATTACATAAATCAGAGATCGATCATGATGGTCTACCTGGATTCCAACGCTAGTAGTTGTAGAAGAATCGCCGCTCTCGTTCCTTTGCTCCGGCTGGTCACAATCCTCATAATCTTCGTGAATGGACACCTGCACATGCAAATAACGATACAAGCACAAGCATAAAATCCAGTATATGCAATTATATATCGGTCAAAAAAGATATAACTCAATTGCCATGAAAAGACACATGAGTGGAACCATAATGATAGTCGTCTATTAATGAGTAAAAACAGAGAAAGATTACAACAAAAGGTTCTGACGTTGAACCTCCTCTGGCTGGGCAAGTAGCTAAATACGCCTTGCAAAGTGACCTCTTCTCTCTCAATATTTTGGCAGCATAACCCCTCTATACTTCTCAATTCTCACTATCACTCCAGCATTATTTCAGTACTCACAATAGCTCTAGCAAAACTAGCTGGTTTAATGCAGGGGGACAGTCATTTATAGATGGAGGAGGAAGGAGTATGCATTGTATCAGGACGCCTACTGAACATTAGTATTATCCCTGAATAGCCACTGAACTTAGTTTTCATGGATAAAAAGATGACACTCGACCACTTCCATGAGGATTTTTCCTTTAGAGAACTCCATGAACAAAGAGGAAAAAACACTTCATTGTGCGCTGGCTAAAAATCATAACCAAATTTAGGGTGTGCGGGCTTTGCTCTATGACAGAGCGTTAATGGGCGCGCCTCCTTTTAAGGAACTGAGTCATTGGCGCGGGCAAGACACTGTGAACCCGCGCTAATGGAAAAAAGGCACTTTTTAGGGATAATCAACAAAAGGTGTCTTCAAGGAATATGATGTTCATACTTAGGGGAATACAATGCAAGTGTTTTTTGGTTTTGTCACTGGTCACAGGTCCATAAATGTGTCCTCCAATGTGCGAAAGCCAGAGTAACATGGACGGTGACCAACGGTGACAAATTGCTGCGTAACAGATGCCCCCTAAAGCATGAGCCCCGAGAGAGAGAGAGAGAGGGGTGAAGTGCTTTACAAGAACATATATAGCTGCTGCCGAGAATCTGCTTTGAGAGATACAATTTGATAGTTCAGATACATGATATATATGGCATGGTCGCAACCATCCATAAGAGAGTACATGATATTTAGATCCGTAGTATGGACGCAGTCATCTGGTTAGGATCAATGAAGTGACTCAGATATGATCGCAGCCATCCAATGAATGAGTCATGTATCAAAATCACGTCTGGATTACAACAGACACAATCTAGGGTCTTGCGCTCCACCTCGATCCGAACATAAGTACAAGTTCAAGCATGTAACATGTGAGTTGAAGTCTAACATGCATGAACATCGTCTGATTACCAGCCAATGATGAAAGCTGTTAACAGACGCGAGAG
>APFE031161059.1:15689-44024 GCA_000404065.3 Pinus taeda
AATAAGGAGTTTTATATTTTTTTAAGTGTTTTAATACATATACGCGGGTTGGGTATATATGACCCCGCGTATACACGCATTTAACTCAGGGCAATGTCGCGTACAGGGAATAAAACATTGTTTTTTAGATTTTGGACCAGGTCTGGAAGGAGGGGTTGCCCTAGGCCATGAGTGCAGCATCACAAACCATAATAGTGAGATTTGGAGCTATAACAGAATCTGCTTCAAGTTAGGTAAAAGCAAGGGCCGGGGAGATGCTCTCTATGCAAATCGGATTCCGAGAACATAAGCCATTCTTTCATCACATGCCCCTTTGTCAAAACAGTCTGGGCAGAGATCGAGAAACTCATAGGGAAAAGGATTGAATGGGAGGGGGGAAATTTTCAGGAGGTCTGGGAAAAATGGTGGCGCAACTACCCTGGTAAAATGAGAAATCTTCCTCCTATAATATGCTGGGGAATATGGATTGCAAGAAATCAGAGTATTTTCACGGAGAAAGAAACCACAGCTGAAACAATTGTAATTCAAAGTTTTGCTATCCTTGAAAGTATTCCAGATTCAGAAGAAGAAAGCAACAGTAGGCAGATTAGGGAGGAACGGATCCGATAAGGGATTCCATGGGCATATTTTGACGGAGCATCTCAGAACAACATTGCAGGAGCAAGAATGATCATACATTTAAACAATACCAAGTCTTTAAAAGCTTCTGTAGGATTAGGCACAGGGACAAATAATTATGCAGAACTTTCAGCCTTAAAACTCCTTCTATACTGGCTTATTCACAGGAACATCCTTACAGTTCAGATCTTTGGAGACTCTCTATCTGTGGTCAATTGGGTTAACGGACAAAGTAGATGTCACAGTTATATGCTTAAACCTTTGCTTGAAGAAATTATGTCATTAAAGATCTCTTTTAATGTTTTTTCAATCGGTCACATCTACAGGGAACGAAATGGAACAGCGGATACCCTTTCTAAAGAAGGTCTACAGCAAGCTATGGGCAGTTGGAAAGTAGTGGAAGATGATCAAGGGCAGATCTGTGTGTCGGATCAACCTCCATACACTTAATGCTTATCATCCTTACTGTAAATTTTTTTGGTTTTTTGTATGTACTTTTTACATATGTTTTTGATTTGTCAAGTAGACCTATGGATTTATGCTCTAAACTATCTGTTGATGAAACAATATCAACGTGTTTTTTTTTTTTTTTTTTTTTTTTTTTTTTTTTTTTTTTTTTTTTTTTTTTTATATATGTCTTTTGCTTTTCTCGTTTTGGGCTGTTTTTTTTTTTTTATATGTCTTTTGCTTTTCTCGTTTTGGGCTGTTTTCCTCTTAAGAGGAAGCCCAGGGAATAGTAAAAGGACATTCACAGTTAGATCCTTTTTGGACTTATGCTAAATGATCAATGGGCTGAAAACGAAATTTTCCTTTCAGCTGATCTTAAGCAGATTTTGAGACATAGAAAGGTTGTTCCTTTGTGTAGCAGCTCTATGACTTCGTCATACAGTAAACGGAATGCCAATGGCATATACTTGTAACTTTTTATGTTTAATGAAAAGTTCGTTTTTTTCCTTGGAAAAAAAAATATATATATATATATATACACACAAACCTGATCATTCATTCAAAATATTTGTATAAAATATTTAAAAACCATAAACAAAACGTGTATGTATATGTATGATTTATATTGATTTGTACAATATATTAAAAGATCCAATTTCGAAGAATCAAAATCATGTAAACATTAAAAAGATTATCCTATAAGATTTACAAAATACGCTCGAAGAGATCCAATCTCTTAAAAATCTACATTTTGTGACATTTTGGTGTTGAGATGGGGCGTTGACTTCAAGCCTCGTGTATAGTGTAGTTGGAACAGAGAAATAAATGAAAATATTAAAAAGTAGAATAACAAAATTAGAGTCACATGATGAACTTAGACAAATTCTTTTAGGCATAACAGAGACAATATTTTTAATAATCTACGTGTTCAGACAATTGGGATAAGTGCAATGCCAACATTGTGTATTCTTTAGGACAATCTCAAGAACAACGCCTTGTAGGATTTTCCAGAATCTAGCCCTATATTGTCATTGGGTTTTGTATTTATTATGGGAGACTATTTTTATAGTGCTTGATAATTCATATTTCAGAAAAGAAAATGATTGATCAACCAAATTGTGTACGTCAACCATTGATAAAAGTTGTAGTGATTACTCTCCCAACCCTTATCTTGTTAAGAAAGCTACTCCATGCTTTCAGAATTGCTTTCCTACCTTAGGGCTGCAAAATGATTTGAAGATGAGGGTGCTAATGGAATTCAAATGGTGAATTAATGCCGGCCTTTACAACCAAAGATTTGATAGTACAACCAACAAAAGATTTTGTGGTACATATGTAATCATTACAAAATAAGATGTGAACTAATCAAGTTTGAAATAAATATATTAAAACATTATGAAACAATAATAAAATTCAATTTGTAATGTTAAATTATGGAAAAAACTACAATTTTTTGGTCAAAGCAAATTAATAGCTAGTCAACCAAAAAAGTAAATGTTGTAGGTATAATAAATTTAGAATAAATATTTTCTTTTCCAAACAAAATAAACACTTTCAGCTGATTGAATAAGAGAAAGTACATAAGTCAGATAATACAACTTCTCACTGTCATCCATATGAAAAACTTATAAACTTTTACCAATCAGTCCTCTATAGGAAAACATAGAGCTACCTTCATGCAATAAACATATATTTAATAAAAAAAAAATAGAGGAAAGTAATCCCATAAAACATAGTAGGATAGGAGTCCTCTCATGAAACTGATATGGTGAAGTACATGATGTCTCGTCTCCTGCAAAAAAACAATAGAAAATTCGTTGCTCAAAACAAGAAGCAGATAAAAAACAAATGACAAAGAATGCAAGAGATCATCTTAGAAAACCAGTGAATTAGAGCTAAATGTGTCTTGACCCACAAAATGCCATTGTCATAAAACTGGAAATTTATCTGGTTGAACTTTGAGTTGCATCCATCCTTGGATAATCGGTCAACAAGGTTGTTGTTTTGAGTCCAAAAGATGTGTGAAATGGAAATGATGTGGAGCATTTTGATTAAGGTCTTTGTCCTTCTTTTCAAAGACAAATTTAGATTAAATAATTTATGTTAGTTTTTATTAAATTATTGGTTTAAGTATTATAAAGTTGAAAAAATATGTTATATATTTTCAAATGATAATAAATATTAAAAAAAATGTTTAAGGTTAATTGAGTTTGGCAAGCCCCAAAGAATAGCTCAATTGATCGTTGCTAAGTACCTTGCCAATTGAAAGGTCAATGGATCAAATCTCTCAAACCCTTGAAACTAAAAAAATTAATTTTACATAATTTTAATTACAATATTTCATTATACATATCATTCTTCCATCATAACATTCCATCCAAGGTTATGAATAGGCCTAATCCAAAATCACCTTAATTGAAAAAACCAAAAAAAATAAATAAGAGAAATAGAGATTGAAAATTAGATTTAAATATTGAAGAGGATTCATCCTCCAATATGAATAGTAGCAGGCCATGACGATAGAGAAAGAAAAACCCCCACCAAGTAGGATAGCGCAAAGGACAAGGGTACGATATGATGGGAGCCAAAATTGTCTGTTAAATCATAAAAATTGGCATGCTTGGATAGGATGCATCTGAAATCCTTATTGGGGGCTAGTGACAGGTGACGAGACACCACGCCATCTCCATACAGCCTGCGAAATGGGAGCGAGCAAGCGAACAGTGACATTAGCAACAACATCCTATTCGAATAAGTATTGTTGGATGCATCTGGAATCCATCCTTTATCAATGGAATTTCGTGGACGCTAGTGGGGGATGACAAGACACCAGGCATGTACACACACAGCACATATGACATCTGCAGGTCCTGAAAATTAGATATGGATATGACATATGGCATCTCAGTCTTTAACATATACAGATAATGGCTTTGGGAATAAGCACACTTCTTTGTTTAAGGAAGTATTTCCACTTTTTTAGGTCATCCCACTACCTATTTCTCTGAAGCCCTATTTATCTCTCAGTACTAGGCTCTGAACGCTCTCCCGTGGTCTTCGCTAACATTGGCACTGATACAATTTTGGCTTGGAGTACAGTATTGGGTTTTTGTCTGCAGAAATCTGTGATCAGGGGAACCTGGTTGTTTGCAGTTTTTGGTAAGCAATGAAGTTCGGAAGTGGAGAAAGGATGAAGGTGTTGGAAGAGTTCCTGCAGGAGGTGGGAGGCTTCGGTGTCATCGATGGAGGCCTCGCCACGCAGTTAGAGTCCCATGGTGCAGATCTCAATGATCCTTTATGGAGTGGCAGGTGCCTGATTGAATCTCCTAATCTCATCCAGGAGGTAATTTTAATTTTGCCCTTATTGGGGTCTTCAAATATAATGGGCTGCTTTCATTTTATACCTGCCTTTCTTTTTAAGTACAGTTAGGTGAACTGTATCTGGACATGGTATGACAGGTCTCATTTTCACTTATCGCCAAATAGCTTCTTCGCTTTCCTCTAGGAATGTTGGTTACTTTCCTCTAGGAATGTCCGTTATTGTTTTTTTATTGTTTTTTTTTTAATATAGGAGAATCGATAATTGGTGAGAGTTACCCTGAACAGACCCAAGATCAAATCTAACTGGCTGCCACTATATATCTAGGCTACGTGAGAGTTCTCTTGAACAGACCCAGGGTCAAATCTAAGTTCTAACTGACTGCCACTATATACCTAGGCTAGATGTCCTGAACAGACCCAGGATCAAATCTAAGTTCTAGCTGGCTGCCACTATATACCTAGGCTAGATGTCCGCTATGGGGTAGCCTACTCTTCTAGCCAAGACACAACAAATCATATATATAATGAGATTTGAACCCTCATCTCGCAGGTTACACCCCAGAAACTTACCGTTGAACCTCGTTACTGTCAGTTCCAAAGGAACTGAAAATCTGAGGGCAGCCTCCATCACCTTATCAGGTTCTCCTAGGCTATACATCAATCATATCTTAATTGAATGTGTTAAAAGAATATTTAACTGATCGTAAATTTTGATATCTTAATTGAATGTGTTAAAAGTTGAACTGACCGTAAATTTTGACATTATTTTAGAATCTGATCATCAACAACAATTGACCACTCTGTTTATTTAATTCCGGGATATTCTTGAAATCTGCGATCAAGATAAGGATTTTAACTTGATTTTTGTTAAAAAAGTCATTTAATTCAACTTAATTAAAATAAGCAATCAAGATAAAAATCTTGCTTAAAGAGGTCATTTAATTCAACTTGCAATCAAGATAAAGATGCCCGTTAAAGAGGACACTTAGTTCAACCTTAGAACTTAATTTTAGTTCTGCAATCAAGAAGGATTTTTGTTAGAGACGTCATTTAATTCAACCTGCTTACAATAAGCAATCAAGATAAGGTTCTTTGTTAAAGAGGTCATTTAATTCAACCTGCACTCAGGATAAGGATGCCCGTTAAAGAGGTCACTTAGTTTCACTTAGTTCAACCTTAGAACTTAATTTTAGTTCCACTTAGTTCAACGATTGAACTTAATCTGATTGCTTATTCTGGGAATATTTTTGAAATCAGACATTGCTCTGGCAGTTAATCTGCAATTGGGATAAGGATTAGTTCTAACTTCATTCTAAGGTTAGTTTTGGGAATATTAACTTCGTTCTATTGTTAATTTTGTTTGGAATAGGACTCATTCTATTCTCAATTTTGAGAGGATGCTCGTTAAAGAGGCCATTTAGTTCAACTGTGGAACTTCATTTTATTGTCAATTTTGGGAATATTTTTGGAATAGGACTTATTCTATTGTTAATTTTAGGAATATTTTTGGAATAGGACTCATTCTATTGTCAATTTTGGGAATAGTAGAAATATGGGAATATTTTTGGAATAATAAAAATATGGGTGAATGAGGTTACATATTCTAAAATACTATTAAAATAAACAATCTAAAAAATGATTTTATGTTATTTATTTAATTTTAAAATATTTCTGAAATCCAAATTAAAATTATATTTAATTCCAAAATATTCCTAAAATCCAAATTAAAAATTATTAAATTTAAACCATTACTGAATTGTTTTCCTTACCCTAACTGATTATATAAGGCGTCTTCTAAATCGACATCCCATTGCAAACCCCAACTTGGATTGATAGAGCAAAGGAGATAAGCTATGAGGTTGTGATTAAAATATATAAGGTATAAGATATTAAGAAACAGAAACAGGGAGGGGCATGAATTGTTGAAGTATTGATCTTCTTGTTAAAATGTTAAATGTTTTTCATCCAGGAATTTTTTATCCTTTCTCCATCTAGGAATTTTTTATCCTGGGTATTTAATTTTAATTTTGCTAAATCTAGGTATGCACTGTTATTTTGTTCATTTTGGTTCTCTCTTACCTACGGAATATTTTCTGTTTATGCAAGGGTCGAAGTATGAAAGGACTATTTTGAACAGTGTTGATATAACTCAGAGGGTCTTATTTTCCTTCATGAACTATGTTAAGTCTTTTATCTGCAAGCTATTTGAAAACTGAAATGGCTGACTATCTTGATGGACACTTTATTTCCTTCGCTAGGATTATATTTCCCATCTTATCTAGATAATTTTGCTACAGATTGCTCCAGCTTCCTAAAGCTTACAGATTGCTCCAGCTTCCTAAAGCTTTCATGATGTACTATCTGTTCATTATATATCTTATATAATATAATTATATTTTTTTCACTCTTAAAAAAAATTATCCTCTTATTTCATTACCTCCTACATGATTGCTTAGGAATGATTAACCTACATGATTGCTTAGGAATGATTAGTTAAAGATGGTTATGTGACAGTTACGATGACTGGTAGATCAAAGCAACAATTATTTTATGGATATAATCTATAATCTCCTTATAAATGGTTGTAAAGGAATAATAAGTTATTACATTGATAAGTTAATAATTTCATAATTAGTATATATAGAAACAGGTTGATGCGCGAAAATATTTTTGTTTTTATAATTTAAGAGATCTGTTTCCATATCAGGATTAAAATCTAAGAAAGAAAAGTATATCTCAACAAAGTTTAAAGTTTAAGGTTAATATAATGATATATTCGTTATGAGTTTCACATAACATTTATAAAAATCCATTTTAGGTGGAGAAATTTTTTCCATTTCAATTATTAAGTATGACAAATAATATTTTAGGATATGTGTAATAACAAGAGGAATTAAGCATATTATTTATCCAAAAATATTTTGCCGTGAGATTAATTGAATTGTTATGATATGTTGTATTATGTAAATGGTTAAAATTTAATTAGTAAATATTTTTGTGAAAATGTTTATAAAAGTATTGAAATAAATTTCATTAAATCCTTTAGATTTACAAATCGATTTTAGGTGGAGAGAATAATATCTAAGGATCTGTGTAACAACAAGAGGAATTAAGTATATTATTTATCAAAATTTGTTTTGTGGTGAGGTTAATTGAATGGTTATGATATGTTGTATTATCTAAATTGTCTAAATTTAATTGGTAAATGTTTTTGTGAAAATGTTTATAAAAGTATTAAATTTCATTAAATCTTTTAGATTTACAAATCGATATTTCGATTAGTGTTTACTATCCTTTAATTAGAAAATCATTATAGGTGATTAGTAAAGTTCCAACATCTGAAACAATTCAAAAGTATCTTTTGATGAACATGGTTACATGGATCCTATTATAAATTCTCTTTGTATCACATAAAAAGTGAAATTCTCATTGTTTATGACATGTTGGTTGTGTTTATTTTTAATAATATCAACTTTAATTAGCAAATCATTATAGGTGATTAGTAAAGTTCCAACATCATCATTTGAAACAATTCAAAAGTATCTTTTGATGAACATGGTTACATGGATCTTATTATAAATTCTCTTTGTATCACATAAAAAGTGAAATTCTCATTGTTTGTGACATGTTGGTTGTGTTTATTTTTAACAATATCAATAAGGTCATGCAGAAGGAGGAATGTTCTAGTATTATTCCCTATGTAATTACATGTATAATTAGTGGGATCTGATGCAAACTCGACCTCGTATCTGAGCACAGGGTCGCTTAGAGCCCACATGGCCCAGTCCTTGCACAAAAGGTGCTTCCTTTATTATTTTCTCAGGTCGCTTTACGAGATTATAAATCCCTTTATACAAAATACAGTGGGAGGATCGAGAAGGTAGATTAGGTCATCTCTACATGAGTATGGCCAAGAATTGTTTTCAATTCAAGCCTCTGTAGCAGGAGCTCCGCGGTCCTCCTTAATCATTAGGATTGGGCCTACGTGACACTGTCCTCTCTACTATCTTCCCATTCCTCTGTTACATAGCCCTTGGAGCCAGACTCCTCTTTGTTTCTAACTGCACTTCGTTGAAACTAAGTGTTGTGAAATAGTCGATGTGTCTCGACGTTGGAAGCCTAACACAATGGAGAATGGCACTTATAAATGTCATCGGGGTAGAACCTCTGGGCGAGACCCACTCTGCCACGTGAACCCATTCAACAAAGCTCGACGCGTAGCCTTGGGCGCTCCAAAATTATATTACCAGGTTACGCAGTGGCGAGGTGGGCTCCACCCAGTCCATTCCAACCCGATAGTGAACTTTGGTGCACCATATTTGAACTTCTGGGTGGTCTATCTCCGACCCACCTTTTTGTTGTGTCATATAAACTCCACTAACGTGCAGTTGGGTATGTTAAATTATGGTATGTTCTATGCTTAGAGCAGTTTACTTATTTTTCTTCTTATTAGCCACATATTAGCAATCACATATACATTAAGTAAAGTGCAGATAGAACATTAAATGATCAACGAAAAACAAGCCAAGACAAGAGACACAAAATGTGGTGGCTAGCCAGGGACAAACCCCAATGCAGGGAAACCCTTTGATCAAATCTTCTTTTATCTTCAATAGTTTAGCATAGAGAAATAGTACAAAATCTGAATTCTGTAATTTTATATCAACAACAACAAACCCTAGATCAGCAAAGTCAAACTTGGTCAAACTAGCTGAAATTGACCTCTAAAATACTTGGTCAACTTGTCCTCGAACACCCTGAAGAAACAGCCCTTGAACAACCCCAAAAGTTCAGTCAATTTGCAGATTTCTGAAGTCAACTTGCAGCCCTAAACTAGGGCAGTCAACACCGGTCAAACCAGAGGTCAAATCACCTCGATTTTTGTGCCAAAAATTGCGTTCTGCCTAGGAGAGGCAACCACACCAAATTTGCACTTCTGGAAGGTCAACGCTTGGTCAACGTTGGTCAAAGAGATGACCTGATGCCCTAGCGCCCTTCTTTCTGTGTCTTCCTTGCCCTAGGATGTCTTCCTTTTAGCCACACGTGTGTGAGAGAGAGAGAGGCTCCTTTTATGCGTAGGGGAGAGAAAGAGAGAAGATGAGTGAATTGAATTGTCCAAATGAGGAGAATGCTCCTTGTATTATGCAAATGTTGAGGTTGAATAGACATGACTGTTGGGCTTTTGAGCCTACATAAGTTTGTTGGCCGACCTTGACAATTTGTCCATAATCAAAATAAATTCATATCTCCATAAATACTTATCAGAATCGGATGATCTTTAGATCAATCCTACACCTGTCAATGAGAGGAATCTAGGAACAATATCAGAAGCCATAAATAAGGTGATCCACATGGAGTTTGGCCTTAGTTTCCAATTTTAACACTCCCTCTCAACTAGGGAGAACTTCATCTGCAATCCATCAAACCGTCACTGCTATTCATCCATCAAATGCATTGTCCTGTACAAGTTGACCCCACTCTGCTATGCTCTGCTTTGCTCAGCTTTGCGCTGCTCTGTTCTGCTCGAACCATGAAGAAGAAGAAATGATCGAGGATGTATCATACCATCCTCCACTGACCTGAAGTCAGTCTCAGAGTGTGAACCACTCTCATTGATCCCACATCAATGGAGGTCATCCTAGCATAGGGAGTACGACAAATACAGCGATGTGTCCATCGATAGTACTACTATGGTCTGTATACTCATTTCCCTGCTCATTGATCAGATGAGAGGTACTTCCCATGAGTCCGAGACTGCATGGGTAGGATGCCTCGACAGGAGAACTAATCATCCTGCTCCACAGTCGCCACCGAGAACGAATCATCCTGGCCCATAGGAGAACTAATCATCCTATTCAACAGTCGCCACAGGGTGTCACAGGGGAAGGTTGAACCTTTACCCTGTACATAGTGCACCACCAGGGGATGGTGAGTCGCCCTATGGTCACATGTTGCTCCAAGAAGTACCCTGTGCCCCTTGGAGCTCCCAGAGATCAATACATCATACTCGACCCTCATAAGAGGGTCTTTGAACGACACCAAGTCATTCTCAGAAAGTCAGGAATTTGACCTTTCCTAGGGGCTTTGTCAAAATGTCAGCGACCTATTTATCCATACCGATATGTTGGAGCCTTATTGCCCCTCGTTGCACCATATCTCGAATATAGTGGTACCTGATATCGATATGCTTGGAGCGATCATGAAATATGGGATTCTTTGATAAATGGATCCCGCTCTGGTTGTCACACAGAATCATGGTGGTATCCAATGTAAATCCAAACAGCGCACTGAAGAGATTTCGCAACCAGACTGCCTCACAGGAGGCCATGCTAGCAGCAATGTACTTTGCCTTAGTGGTGCTCAAAGCCACCAACTTCTGCTTCCTGCTCATCCAGGATATCGATGCAGATCCCAAAGAGAAATAGCACCCGAAAGTGCTCTTTGAGTCCACCACACTGCCTGCCCAATCAGCATCAGTATACCCAAGTAGTCTCACATCTCCAACAATGTATCTCAACCCATGAGTGATTGTGCCACGAAGATATCTCAACAGATTCTTGGCACCAATCTAATGTGAGTGGTGAGGCTCAACCATATGTTGACTGCAAAGCATATATCCGGACGAGAGTTCACCAAGAACATTAATGCTTCGACGAGTTGACGATACTCTGTATCATTTCATAAAATAGGTCTGACAACACTACCGCTTAACTTTTTGAAGTCAAGCTCCATCGGGATAGTTACGGGCTTGCAGTCCACCATGCCGAATCTCTCCAATATCTTCACCACATATTTTCCTTGAGATAGGAAAATCTCCCTTGGTTTCTGCCTGACTTCCAGTCCTAGGAAATAGTGCATAAGTCCTAGGTCTTTCATCTCGAACTCAGAAGCCAGCTCCCTCTTACATTCGTGAATGAGAGGGTCTGCACCTGTTAGAAAGAGGTCATCAACATATAGCACCAGTATGAGAGGCTTTTCATCTATAACCTTAAAGTAAAGGTTAGGGTCGTTTTCACTCCTGGTGAATCCCAACTTCATCAAGTAGCTTTCGATCCTCTCATACCATGCTCGGGGTGCTTGCTTTAGCCCATAGAGGGCCTTCTTCAACCTGCACACATGAGATTCTCGATCATAAATCTCAAGTCCTTCGGGTTGCTCCACATAGACCTCCTCTTTGATTGAACCATGTAAGAATGCAGTCTTGACATCCATCTGATGTAGGTTCCATCCTTGCAAAGCGGCAAGGGCTATGATTGAGTGGATGGTGGTATATCGGGCAATAGGTGCAAATATCTCGTCATAGTTTATACCGTCCTTCTAGGAGAAGCCACGAGCGACAAAACAAGCCTTATACTTTTCCGCACTTCCATCAACTGCATGCTTTATCTTCTAAAGCCATTTTGAAGTGACAACTACTTTGTCCTAGGGTCTGGGGACCACATCCCAAACATCATTTTTCATAATGAACTCATATTCCTTAGTCATAGCATCCTTTCATACTTGATGTTTGACGGCATCTGTGATGACGAAGGCTCATTTTGGATGATCATGCTCATGATGGTCAGGTATCCCTGATACCTGACCGGCTTCTTACTTTCACAGAAGGTTCCTCAGGGTGCAATGTGTCCTTCAGCATCATCAAGTGTCCCCCTAAGCCATGAAGGCCTCTTCCTAGAAGAGGAAGGCTCTTGCGGAGGAGGATCAATAGGATCCATAGGTTCTTTCACATCGGACATTGTCTCATCTTCTTTTTCCTTCGGTTCCCGGTGTCAGCTTCTTTAGACCCCCTTAAAGTAGGAAGATTATCTACCTTGCTAAGAGCCATATCTTCGTCAAAGGTGATATCATGACTAATCATGACTTCCCTTTGACCAGCTACATAGATTCTATAGCCCTTAGTATTTTCGCTATAGCCCACAAAAATTCCTTTCTTTCTAGATGCACCCAATTTATTCCTTTTTTCTTTAGGCACATGAAAATATACAGGGCTTCCAAAAATTCTAAAATGAGATACGTCAGGTTTCTTACCGGTGAACATTTCTTCAGGAGTCTTGGAACCCAATGCTTGATGAGGGCATCGGTTTTGTACATATACGGCGGCATTTGCAGCTTCGGCCCATAGAAACTTCGAAAGTCTTTGATCATGGAGCATAGCACGGACAACTTCCACAAGTGTATGATTCTTCCTTTCCACGACACCATTTTGTTCAGGAGTGTATGTGTAGTCGTCTCCCTCTTAATGCCAACCTCTTTGCAAAAGTCATGAAACTCATTGGATTCATATTCAGTCCCATTGTCAATCTTTAAGATCTTGATCTTCTTTTCGGTTTGATTCTCGATTAAGGCTTTGAAGTGTTGAAACCAAGAGAACACTTCATCCTTCTTTTTCAAGAAGTATATCCAAGTCTTGCGAGAATAATCATCTGTAAAAGTGAGGTAATATAAATACCCTCCCAAGGAGTTCACATGCATCATACCGGATATGTCTGAGTTAACCAACTGCAATATATCGGAGGTCTTGCTTTGGCTTGAGGGGAATGGTCCCCTTTTGAGCTTCCCTTCAGCGTATCTTGGACATACATCTTCTTGCTCTAATATGAACTCGGGCATCTCAGTCACCATTTTTCTTACATCGTGTAGAGCTTTATAATGAAGGTGAGAAAACCTCTAATGCCATAGTTCGGATTGAAGAGATGTGTAACTAGACATCACACCTAACGAACTTCCACCAACTTGATATAATGAATCAACTCGAAACCCAAGAGTAAAAGCATCTTTAAAGTTCTTTTTCCATACATGTACCTTACCATCGCTGAAGGCGACCTTGTAGCCTTTGTCTTCCATTGCCGAAATGGACACCAGGTTCCTTTTGAGATCAGGTACATATAATACATCTTGTAAGTGGATGGTATTACCTTGATTCAATTGAAGAGTGACATTTCCTACGCCTTTCATGGGATATTTTGAATTATCTCCAAGAACAATTTCCAGGTTGGTTTCCTTCTCTATCAGATTATAGAGAGCTTCTTTGTAACCAGTGAAGTGCCTTGAGGCACCACTATCAATAAGCCAATTTCCTAGCGAGTTCAGGGGAGCAGTAGTAGATAGAGCTATTGGTAGATAATATTCATCTTGCTTATTGTTAACAATGTTAGATTCATACCTGCAATTTCTTGCTTTCTTGAATGGTTGCCCTCCTTCTTGATTTCTGGCACTTCTTTTACCTCTACCATTTGACCTGCCATTCCTTTGATTGCCTTGAGAGTGATTTTGATCATCATCCTAGTGTGAGTCCCTTTTATCAGGGCACTCCCTTGCATAGTGACCCGTTTTATTGCAATTGTAACATTGTCCTTTTCTTCCAGCCTTTCCTTTGAATTTAGCCCCGGAATTGTTTCTTCTTTTAGTATGAGAAGAAAAGGCAGAGGGATGACCTTTAAGTATGGGCATTTCTTGCTCTTCCATCCTCGTTTCTTCTTGAATGCATCTGGCCATTAATTCCTCAAATCCAGGAATTACGTTATTGTTGAGAAGAGTAGTCCTGAATATATACCATGCAAATTACAGTCCTCCAAGAGTTGTGAGTGTCATTTCCTTGCCAGGAATTACTTCCCCAATAGATAGGAGATCATTCTTGATCTCGGTGATCCTTAAGAAATATGCTTGCATACTCTCACCTTTTCCCTTCTTAATTTCCTTCAGCGTATTTCTAAGAAACAAGACTTGATTTGCACCATTAACTTTAAATAAACTCACCAGTCTATCATAGATTTCCTTGGAGGTGTTCAGCTCGGAAACATAGGCCACCAAGCGTTTGTTGATAGAGTCTCGGATGATCTTCCTTGCTTTGACTTCTCGCTTGGTCCATTTGTTCCTAGCAACAGCGAATGCATTTGATGGAGGCTCAACAATCCCGCCTCTCACATGGTCCAACACTTCCTGCTCTTCTAATGTTAGATCGAGAGACATTTTCCGTCTGTGATAGTCGGACTTCTCACGGAGTTTGTCTTCAACAGGGAAGTGTGTTGAGGACCCCATGATTTCTTTTTAAGATAGCCTGGCCAACCTTCTCTTCGGTGATTGCTCTTGCTCTTGCTCTTGCTCTTGCTCTTGCTTGGGCTTTGTCTTCACCTCACCTCTGATACCATGTTAAATTATGGTATGTTCTATGCTTAGAGCAGTTTACTGATTTTTCTTCTTATTAGCCACATATTAGCAATCACATATACATTAAGTAAAGTGCAGATATAATATTAAATGATCAACAAAAACCAAGCCAAGACAAGAGACACAAGATGTGGCGGCTAGCCAAGGACAAACCCCAATGCGGGGAAACCCTTTGATCAAATCTTCTTTTATCTTTAATAGTTCAACAGAGAGAAATAGTGCAAAATCTGAATTCTGTAAATTTATATCAGCAGCAGCAAACCCTAGATCAGCAAAGTCAAACTTGGTCAAACTAGTTGAAATTGACCTCTAAAATACTTGGTCAATTTCTAGTCAACTTGTCCTCAAACAGCCTGAAGAAACAACCCTTGAACAACCCCAAAAGTTCAGTCAATTTGCAGATTTTTGAGTTCAACTTGCAGCCCTAAATTAGGGCAGTCAACACTGGTCAAACCAGAGGTCTAATCACCTCGATTTTTGTGCCAAAAATTGTGGCCTGCCTAGGAGAGGCAACCACACCAAATCTGCACTTCTAGAAGGTCAACGCTGGTCAAAGAGATGACCTACTGCCCTAGCGTCCTTCTTTCTGCATCTTCCTTGCCCTAGGACGTCTTCCTTTCAGCCACACGTGTGACAGAGAGAGAGGCTCCTTTTATGCGTAGGAGAGAGATAGAGAGAAGATGAGTGAATTGAATTGTCCAAATGAGGAGAATGCTCCTTGTATTTATATGCAAACGTTGAGGTTGAATAGACATGACTGTTGGGCTGCGCACCCTACATAAGTTTGTTGTCCGACCTTGACAATTTGTTCATAATCAAAATAAATTCATATCTCCATAAATACTTATCGGAATCTGATGATTTATAGGTCAATCCTACACCTCTCAATGAGAGGAGTCTAGGAAAAATATCAAAAGCCATAAATAAGGTGATCCACATGGAGTTTGGCCCTAGCTGCCAATTTTAACATGGTCCGACTCTCCCTTTTTATCAACACTTCCGATCCACTTCTATTAACTTCTATTAATCTGATCCTTTACAACTGCTACTGGTATGGAACCTCTGACACTTTTTCTAAGGGCAGTCCCCACTTGCCACGTTAGCGTGACATTGAGTCAGCCCGACATTCCGTCTTTGAGGTTCCAAACAATTCCTCCAGTATATTATCTCTGGGATGACTTGTCCCAACACTTCCTTCATGGTCATGTAGACTTGGGGTTTTGAATAGTTCCTCTGGGCATTCTCTTCTGGGATGACGTAACTAAAGGTGCGGGCCCCAACTCCACTAGCCTTGTTCTTATTTCCTTTTTGTTTTCGACTTAGCCCATACGCCACGTTTTCCAGACGCTTAGTCGCCCCGACACTCCCTTATACACTCTTCGTTAATCTGCTATGCATCTTGATTGTGCATACACTAGTTCTTCCTTATTCTGATTAAGTCCAAATACAATTCCTCCAAGTCTAGAACCTCTGTTTTGTCTCTATTTGAGGCAAATCTCAGTTCTGCGTAGGGACACACACAAAAATATTCCCTTCTCGCTTATTGTTATCAATTGACTCAGATCCCTCAAGGATCCGAAGGCTGCCTATCTCTCTTGAGCTTTAATGTGAACTCCTCCTTTCGACTTCCTCTCTCTTTGACTTGGATTCTTGAAGAATCTGATGGTCAAACTATCCCTCCTGAGCTTGGTGCAAGTTCGATTACTCCTGCAAATACTGAATTAAATAAATAGGTGTCACCCTCTTGAATCTCACACACATACACAATGCACACCCACTTACTAATTCTCGACATTCTAGGAATATTATGCACATCAACTCTACACAAATATCAAAATTCATTAGCTAGAATAAATTATAACACACAAATTTACAAAGGCCCTTTATGGCTTGATTACTCCATGAAGGCCATTCTGACTTTAAGCCAGGTATTGACTTTTCACAAGCCCTGACACTCGCTCGCTCTGTCCTCTCTATTCTCTCCTTGGCTTATTCTTTTCAAATTGCATCCCAATATTTTTGTACAAAGGGGATTGAAACCAATTATGGTTTCAGATCCAAGGATCTCTCTTAGATCCATAAAAATTTCACCAAAACCCACTATCTTAGGATTCTTTAGATCCCCAAATCTCTTTATGAAATCTAACAACCCTTCATTCTCTCTAACTCTCAAATATTCCCGAGATCTCTCCCCTAAGAGTAGATCTCATTACATATTCTTTTCTTAGTTACAATTTTCTAAAAATCTCTCAAAATAATTAGGAAAATACATTAATATTTAATTACATATACTAGGGACCAACTCCCTCATAATGAAAAAAATGCTAAGCCTTGAGGGTCGGATGCTCCTGCATTAGGATCCCCCTTGCAGGTGTGTTCTGAATGTTTCGATCCTTGCGAAGTCATAAGTTATCTGGTCGGCATTGGCTTATGGGTTGGTGGCACCGACCGAGGGGTTATAATGGTAGCCAATCAGATTTGAACTTGGGCCTCACCTAGATAATCCCAATGAGTTATTGGTTCATCTAGATTAAAAACAAAGAAAATATATAATCATGGTTAAAGGCTTATGTGAAATAAATTAATGATTCTTTTTAATGTAATGCATGAGAGTACACAAAGAATGAGATTATTGCTTTAAAACAAAATGTGGATAGTGGGATATACCATTATAGTAGCTTGAGTGGGCCTAATGGATAAGAACATATGTTTCATCCTAGGAGATCATATATCCAAATCCAAATGGGAGTAGAGTATGTACACCTCCATATAATTTAGTAGTTAAATGGCTACACAGATAGGGGTTTATCGCCCCACAAAAAAGGAGGTCTCATGCACCAATTTGGCGTCTGTTTTAAAATTAGATTAATATTGTTATTATTATTAAGACTTGCAATTATTATGGACACCATATGGATACCAACCACAAGACAAATACCACTGATAATGTGTCAATGAAGCTATTGACACTGTTAGCATTAGAGCAAGAAAGGATGTTATTCTATCAACTTGAGCACTTGCAACCCAAATCCAACTTCTGAATTGACAAAGCTTTTTAGGTTATTGTTTATGCGTTATAAACCACTTATCTCTCACAATTATTATGCATGTTGGTGTTTGGCTTGACTATGAAGGCTTAAAATTAGATTATTATTATTATTATTAAGACTTTTAATTATTATGGACATCATATGGATATCAACCATAAGATAAATACGACCCATAATGTATGTCATTCAAACCACTGCCAATAGTAATATTAGAGCAAGGGAGAATGTTGTTGTATCAACTAAGCACTTGCACCCCAAATCCATCTTTTGAATTGGAAAAACTTTTGGTGTGATCGATTATGTATTATAAACAACTTATCTCTCACAATTATTATGCATGCAAGATTATCCACATTAAACACATCTATCCCATACACACAAAATTGGAAGATACTTTTAATATAAAACAAATCATAGTCATAAGATATGTGATTTTAATAGTAAAACTTGCAATTATTATGGATGTCACATATTGTTGGAAGTAATGCTTCGATGTGTTTTAGGTTGTTGTGAGTTGTCATTGTGAGTCCCTAGGTGTCAATCTAGAAGATGTTGTTTTCTATGTATGAGTTGTTGTTGTGTCATGTTCATAGTTTTAAAAACCGGAACCGGTGACTGGACTGATCCACCTAATAAACCGGGTTTCAAACCAGGATTGGTAAGGTCTAAATGAATCGGTTAAAAAAAAACATTAAATAATTAATTTTTAATGGAAAAAAACTACTTTTAATATTTAAAACCATGATTCCAAGTCAATAGAGACAAAATATGCAAAGTTTGCTCATTTATATACCATGTAAAGGTGAATATATCAAAATAGCACCGATTTCAATACATATCATTGACAAAATACATAAGCAATGAGGCTCTAAATGGCCTATAAAGTCCAAAACAATGCTACAAGCTATGAGGCCATTGGCCTACTACAAGACTACAAGTCTAGACTATAGACTCTAGAGTCTACACATGATCAATCATCAAATTCATCACCACTATTAGACACATGATCGTTATCATCAGCAACAACTACATAGACATCATCTAGTTCAGAGTCTGAGGATGCCTCAGCCTCATCTGCAACCTTAGTAGTACTGTCGCCAGTAACAGTAGAAGTGGACCTAATGGAAGCATGAGTTGGTTGAGTTGCACGACTAGTGCCTTTCATTGGTTGTTTGCCTTTCCTTGATGCAACTACTGATCCTAGTTTTGATGGTGCCACCAAATTTGCTTCATCCCTCGCTACTGCCATGTCAATCTCAAAATCAACATCAAACATGGGATCTTCAGTCTCCTTCACCCATTTTGATGTTGGATCGATATCGTCCAACACAATGGGATCTAGATCAGGTGTTTTGTTCATCATTTGGTTCCGTCTTAGTCGAAGGTTATATTGCGCGAAGATAAGATCATTTAACCGTTTTTGTTCCAAACGGTTTCTCTTCTTCGTGTGTATGCGCTCAAAAACAGACCAATTGCGCTCACAACCTGAAGCACTGCAAGTTTAGCTAAGGACTTTAATTGCAAACATTTGCAATTGAGGACATTGACCGCCAAATGACTCCCACCAATGTGTTGTAGAGAAAAAGACATTAATTAGTAACTTAGTTCATTTCATTACTTATTTACAAATTACAAGTATCTATAGATAATTTGAATTGTAAATTTGTAAACAATCTAACTTGAAAAGAAAAACAAATTGGAAATTGGAATTGCTTACCTGGTTGATCCACATCTCTTGCCATCTTTTCCAAGTTTTTACCAAAGGTACTAGCTGCCATACTGAAAAAGAGTAAGTTGTCTATGTATTTCCAACTGCTTTGCATGGATAGGAACCATGCGCTCCAAGCAATCAATCAATCCATCTCTGACCTCCCCATCCTGCAGATCTCCTAGCCAAGCTTTATAATGATACTTTGCGTTCAAAAAATACCTAACTACATGTATAGGACGATGGAGTTGATTGTTCCATCTGTTATCAACAATCTCCCATATACAACCATATTTAGCTAACCTATGCTTGTAAGTTGCCTGTATATGCTCCTTTGCTTGATCCATAGCCTCATAAATGTAGCCCATGGCCATTTTTCCCCATCCACCATCCTTAGCACCTTAACAAGGGGCTCGATAATTTTCACAAGCTCTGCAGACCTTGTCCAAAAATAATTGTCAAACACTTTCTTTTTGGTGTCTTTGCCATCTTGTCTACGAGCCCACCAAGATTTAGTCCAATCATCAAAAGAAAACATTTTCTGTAGGTTTTTATGTTGAGCATTGAGACATTGCAACATGAGGAAGTGAGTTGGAAATCTCGTACTTGCGGGCCTAACAAGCTCTTTGCTCCCATTGTTTTTCCTGATTAGGCTCAATACCCATGAGTGGTTGTAAATGTATTTTGTAATGCACTTGGCATGCTCTACAGTGTTTTTTACCCACTCCACTTTGCCTGTGTCCTCAAGCATGAGGTCTATGCAATGTGTAGCACATGGGGTCCAAAATATGGTCTTATGTTTGGACTCAAGCATCTTTCCAGCAAGAACATAGTTTGAGGTATTATCGGTGATGACCCGCACAACATTCCGCTCCCTCACTTCTTGAATAATGTCATCCAAAAGCTCAAATAGAAGGGTTGCATCCTTCACCTTATCATATGATCTCAAAAGCATGGTTTCTTGAGGGAAAGAAATAAGGAAATTAATGGTAATGTGGTTCTTTCCATCGGTCCATCCATTTGACATGATGGAACAACCTGTTTTGAGCCATGAATCTCTATACTCATCCAAATACTCATCAATGGAAGAAATCTATTTTTACAAAAGAGCTCCCCTCAATTCATGCATACTAGGGCCTTTGAAGCCCTTTCCTGCAGCTATAACGGAGTCCCACATAGCTTGGTAATAAGGTGAGTGAGCAATATTAAATGATATATCTGCATCATACCACCATCTAGCAATGTATTGATAAGAATTTATTTGCATTGTTTTTCCCAATGTTGATCCAAAGTGGGTTGACAACTTGGCTAGAAGGAAGTGAGATTAGAAGAGGTAATGTTGGCAGAGGATGAGAAATAACTCTAGATGTTTATTCTCTTTGTTCCTTTTGAGTGTTGGCCAAAAGAAGGAGGAACATAGTGAAAGGGGTCATTAGTGGAAGGGATAAAAGAGGAGTCTTGAATTTCATAATCATCATACTCAGTCTCTTTCATGACTTCTAATAATTCCCTCTTCCTTGCAATGTCATCTTGGATGGCCTTCTCCCTAGCCTTATTCTCCTCAAACTTTTCAAACTTGGAAAGGTATTTTGCCCTAATAGGACCTAACACTTCATTTGGTGTTTCACATGGCTTTACTTGGCCTCTTATCCCAACCAAGTGTTGTTTCAATCTAAGAATACCCCCACCTCCAATAGGTTTATGGCATAATTTGCATATAATTTTTCCATCAATCAAATCACAATGAACACATGCACTGCCCTTGGCTTTTGGAGCCATGTTAGCTTGAAATAATTTAAATTTACAAAGAAATCTGCCATTTAAAAAAAAATGCAGCTAAGAAACATGGAAAAACAAAGCTAAATTTAGGAAAATAAATGCACAAGTAGCCTATAAAATTTGATAGCATAGATGATAAAACACAAAAAAATTAATACATGGACAACAGTCAAATGAGGAATTTTTCGAGTGAAAATCCTTACCTGGAAATGCAAACTAGCTTCCTTAGCTCCTCTTGAAGGTGCCAACTCCACTGACAACTCCAAACTATCTCCAAAATAGCTCCAACTCCAACTCCAACTCCAAGCCTCCAAGATGACTACTCCAGTGAAAACTCAACACTCTCCAAGCTCCCAATCAAACTCATAAAAACTCCAAATGAGATGTGTGAGACAAATGAGAGGGACAAGCTCCTTTTAAAGGCTTGGAGAGGGTGTTTTTGGAGGGAAACAACCCTTAATTTCCTTCCAAAACACCTTACAAGCTTGCTAAATTGCGCATCGTGCGTCCTCCGCGGCCTTGGCAGTTAACTGATCGGTTTAGGATGGAACCGACCGATTTGACCATAAACATGTTGGTTAGCACCAATTTTTGTGGTTTATGGGCGAAGGGAGGGGTCAAACTCGGTTTTTCTGCCAGTTCCACCCGGTTGGCTAGTGAACTGGCCAGTTTGATCGATTAGCACCAATTTTTGTGGTTTATGGGCGAAGGGAGGGGTCAAACTCGGTTTTTCTGCCAGTTTCACCCGGTTGGCTAGTGAACTGGCCAGTTTGATCGGTTACCGGTTCAAACCGATCGGTTTTTAAAACATTGGTCATGTCACAGTGGAGATCCACTTTCTTAGGATCTAAATTTGTCGAAGTCAGTGTGTTATATATATATATATATATATATATATATATATATATATATTATAATATATATAATTGTCGTGATGAATACAAGAGGATTGGTTTTGTGTTGTATGTGCAATCTCTCTCAAATCTCTCTGTGCTTCTAGCTTGGTATCAGAGCCTATTATTGCTGGACTCCCTCAAGGAAGGGCCATGAAGATGAGACAACTTTGAGGATTGATTCTTTGTAATTAAAGTAGTTTAGATGTGTGCTTATTTTTTGTTTTGTTCGTGTGAAGATTTGTGCGTGTAGATTTGTTCCTGTGTGTAGATATGGAGTTCAAGCAAAATATTTGAGTAGAACATGTGGAATGGTGTTGTTTCTCTGTGCGTAAACCAGAGAGCTGCCTACAACAATTCAAGTATGCACGAGTTTCTAAGTTCCGAATAGGATTTGACTGATTTCGCCACATTGATTACAAATTTGAAGAAAAAATTGTCAATGGTGGATTCAGGCCTAGTTATCGATTAGAGGATATTATTTGCATGAATAGGTATTGGTTCAATACAAATGATGGTAGTCGATTCACGATGTTGAGAATACGTGAGTGTTAATGAAGCCTAGTGAGACAAAAAACATTCTTGTTATTGTAATGTGTGTTTTCTATATTTGTTACATATAAGCATTAAGGGAGGGTGTTGGAAATAATACTTCCATGTGTTTTAGGTTGTTGTGAGTCCCTAGGTGTCAATCTAGAAGATGTTGTTTTCTATGTATGAATTGTTGGTGTGTCATGTCCCATTCGTAGGTGAACTTTCTTAGGAACTAGATTTGTCGAAGTCGGTGAATTATATATATATAATTGTTGTGATCAATAAAATAAGAGTGGTTTTGTGTTGTATGTGCAATCTCTCTCAACTTTCTCTGTACTTCTAGCTCATATATAATAATCGTAAGTCAATAGTAGCCTACAAGACATGATACCTAAACCCCCAAACACCAATAATATTAACATTAAAAGGAGAGAGAATGCTATTACATAAACCTAAAGGCTTACACACCACAACACCCTACAACCAACTTAATGGCTTACACGCTACAACGCCCCATAACTAACTTTTAATATGTTTAATATCCTAAAAACCACTTATGTCATGCAACTATTACATTGATGGGCAATTGAATACCTATTGTGTTAGTATGGAGAAATTCAATGGATAAGCCTTTTCAAAGACAATAAACACATCCATTTGGTTACAAATACAAGTTCATTAGTAATGGGAGGAAACTTGTCATACAACAAGTTAGTAATCTATCTATTGTTTATAGAGCGGACTCACCTTTATCATGTCTTTAGAGTAGTTGACTCCTAATTTTTTGTTTGCTCAGTACTAATTTGCATCATTAAAATTACGAGGATTTGAAAAGTTCTAGTACACCTTTGCATTGGATAATTATTGTGCCTCTACAACTCTATATGAGGGAGATGTTTGCATCGAGAGGTACTCTACAACCTAGTATGAGAGATCTTGTCATTTAACATTACATTTAAAAATAGTAAAATAATGCTTACATTAACAAATTAAAAATAGTAATAAAAAAAATCAATGTCCGCTTTTAATTTCCACCTTAATTTTAGGTCAACTTTATAGATAGAGATAAAGTAATTGAAAGTAAAAAAATAATACTTAATACATAATTGCATCAATTACTTGATATAGAGTTCACAAATGACATGTAAATATAATATTTTAATATTATACGATGCATAATTCATTTTTTTGTTTGAGTTGATATGTCATATTTCATTGTCATCCATAAAGTATGTCGTGTTTAAATTAAATAACATAATTTTATATCAACATAGAAAAATAAAATAATTTAAATTATTATTATTATTTTCACTTTCAATTGTGAGGGACGTGTAATTTATTATGTTCTCTATGTTCTTAATATAGAGTTAATATGTACCATCTAATATATGTGTGTGTGTGTGGAATATGAATTAAATATATCAATATGTATCTTCAATAAAATATTTTAACATTAAATATATAGAGAAATAGTGAGAGAGTTCTTATTCCATTAATAAGTTCTTTTCTAATTCATAAGGTATGTACGAGATCTGCAGTCCTTTAATGTTTACTATGAACAGACATGGAACATCTTAAAAAATTAATTAAACAGGTAGGCAGGTGTGTATATACCTACCTACTACCTTGTTTTAATTAATATTTTTAAGATGTTATATATATATATATATATATAAACTTCATATTGAACTTCATGATGTCCGTAGAAACTATTTAAACCTTAGTGGGAAAGATAAGAAGCATTTCACCCAACCACCCAATATAACTAGAATTCACTTGCAATATAATTTCAAGTAAGATTGTAATTTTTTGTTGTTAAAAATATATTTTTGAATGCATAAATGGTTTTAACACCATGAAAAACACTCGGGAATTAGAATTCTATAACCTTTGCCTAATTTTGGTTAAAATTAATTAGAAAAAATGCCCTTAAAAAAACCATTTCGTCTATTAATTAGAGAATATATATGTGTGTGTGTGTGAGAGAACTATGTAAATATTATATAAAATAAGTGAATATAAAATAATTTGTTAGTGTGTTGCTCAAACCCAGCATAGATCCATCTTAACTATAAATCTACATAGGAATCAAATATTTCTAGATGTAAATCTTCCTTCAAATTTTGCATTAAAAAAGAGGTTTGCATATTGAGAGATTTGATCCCTCTGTACACTTTCTAGATCCAAAATTGAAATGAATCTACGCTAATCTTATCACAAATGAACATATTATTTTTATTATAGATTTGAGAATATATATATATATATATATATATATATACTTTAAATCTCAAATTTTTAATTTTTTTTTTAAATATAAAATATCAAACATAGTTAAAATCATCCTATATCGATTTAAAAATAATAATATAATAATATAAATATATAATATCAATATATCTATATCAATTTAATAATAATAATACAATTATATTAAATATATTAATATTAATCTATATCAATTTATTATATATAATAATACAATTATATTAAATATTTATTAATATATTAATGGTGTTTTTGTTTTCAATTCACTTTGTTATAACTTAATTAATATTTTTAATAGATTGTGGTAACGTTAATTGATTTACTATTAAAACATAGTTGAAATGAGCCTATATCAATTTAAGAACATGCAACTTAAGTGAAATTGGGTTGCCCATTTATGTGGACTACTTTCACAATGCCTCATCTAATGGTGTTTGTGAGTGTGAGGCACACATCATTTTGGTGTCCGGGCAATCCTACCAGTTTAGTTGGTTCGGGGTTGCATGAACTAATAACAGAGTATAACGGCTTGGTTCGGGGTTGCATGAACTAATAACAGAGTATAACGGCTTGGTTCGGGGTTGCATGATCTAATAACAGAGTATAACTGCTTGTTTTATGGGGGTTTATTGAGATGTGCTAGTTGAATGGCAATTGAGGAATTGAATGTTGTTGAGGACTCCAAAGCAATAATAGAATAGATATAAGGGCACAATATTTTTGGTCCTCCCTCTCTATACCACTAGCAACAACAAATTAGTCTGGCATCATTTAAAAATATATTTTTTGCTCATATCTACTGTGAGCAGGACAAAGTGGTCGATCTCTTGTTCAAGAGTGGGTGCACAGATATGTCAGAGGTTATTTGCTACAAGTCATTCGTCGATGGAAATCTACTAAGCACTAGTTTCTTTGTCCTATAGAGGTCAACACTTTTGTTTTTCTCCTCTCTGTTTTAATGGCAAATCTACTTTCTCTAATCTTTTTCTTGGTTGCTAGGGTTAAGTTATGCATTATCCATCGTTGAGGATTCAAACTAGGGCTTACTTTATGAGGTTAAGATGTACTCTTTATTGAGGTTGTTCTAATTTTTGGTCAATGATAATTTATTTGTTTTTTTGGGTATTAGTAGTAAAATATCGATTTTTTGTATGGAGACACTATGTTTTTTCCCAAGAAAAAAATTGTAATTTCCATTATCAAATTGAAAATTACATGTTGTATCAGCTGCATAAAGGATTATGCATATATTAGAGATGGATCGAGCCATCTATCCAGTGTCAGATCATAGTTCATACATAAAATGTCCATAAATATACACATAATAAGCTAGAAAATATAAACATGCAAAGCATAATATCAGTCATATGAATCTACCAAAAAACAACCGAAGGATCATGGTAGATCATTCAACTCATCTTCTCCTGTGTGCTCGATAAATGGCTTGTGATAGAACTGGTACAATGCCTGATCCTGTTGTTCTTGTATTCTCCACTGACCCCTGGGTTGATGCGCAGCTTCTTTAGAAAGGCATGTTAGAAATCTGGTTCTTTTCCCTGTATATATGTGAGTAGACAATAAAATCAAACTGTGATTTTAGAGTAGTAACCTTATCCAATAATCCCCTAAGTGTGTGCACGTGACAATGAGATGCAAAGTTGATCCAATTGATGACAATTTTTGATTCCCCAAAGATTTGAATCTTATTGCATTTTTTCTCAAGTGCAAATATGAGTAGGTGTCTGAGGTTGTTTAATTCTGCAAAGTTGTTTATGCCCCAGCCTAATCCCAAATCGAGTGTTTTTTATATTAGTTGTTGTATGGATCTTCCCTATTGTCAAAGAGAATTGTATTTAGACCGGCTAAGATTTTTTCAGTCTGCAGGTTATAGACTCCAATTTCTAATCTACAAGAGAATGTTTTCCTGGCAAAAGTTTGCACCAAGGAATGATAAAAGTTGGCACGAAGAAATGATTGGAGATACATATCTATGACATTGTAACTACTTTTATTCAATAAGAATAGTTGGTTTTTTCCAATTGAAAATAATAATAATAGTATAATTTATTAATATATGAATGATAGTTTTATTTTCTATTCATTTCTTCATTACAACTTAATTAATTGTTTGATGTTTCTGGATTCACTGTGTCATGTGGTCGATCCATCCAACGTTTCGGATGGTGACTCCATCCATCATCAGGGACCAAAGAGAATGCTCTCTTTGGTCCTTGATGCTGGATGGAGTCACCATCCGAAATATTGGACAGATCGACTGCATGCTTTCTTTGGTCCCTGATGATGGATGGAGTCACCATCCGAAACGTTGGACGAATCGACCACATTACACGGTGAATCCAGAAACATCAAACAATATAATTAACTGTAGAAATCTCCAATCACTCAATTAATATTTTTAATAAACTATAATAATATTAACCAATATAATAATCAAAGTTTCTATTTAAAATATAAAATATATCGATTAAAAATAATCCAAACATATCTTTTTATCTAACATCTAAATAATGAAAAAATTACTAATGTGATATTCAACAAACATGACATTATATTCATTTCTTTGTTATAAACTTCCATTAGATTTTTAATAAACTATAATAGGTGTTAACCGATGTAATAATAGTGGTTCTATTTAGATATAAAATATATCAATTAAAAATAATTAAACATATATATTTTAGTTTAACATCTAATTAAAGAAAAGTTTACTCTATCCAATATGATGTCCGGAAGCATAACATTCAAAGTTTACTCTATCCAATATGATGTCTAGAAACATAACATTCAAACTACTAATTAAAAGTGGTTAAAACATAACATTCAAACTACTCATTAAAAGTGGTTAAAACACATTCTTTTACTCATTAAAAGTGGTTAAAACACATTCTTTTAGTCTAACATCTAAATAGAGGAAAGTTTACTCTTTCCATTGTGATGCCTAGAAACATAATATTGTAATTAAGCTTTTAACTAAAGGAAGTTTGAATGTAGCCTTATTATTTATAATATGATATTTTAAAGATATTTAAATTGTTTAGAAATATTTTTTGCGAAATCACATAATTGATCATTTGTCGACGCATTTCGAACCAACTAGTGTGGTTCATCGTCAGGACAAGTTGAAGATACAGATCCAGATTAGCGAGTTAAATAGTCTAAGCAGAGACTCCAACGGCTAGAAAGACTAACGGCTACTTTTCAACTTGTGGACCTCAGTCAAACCATATTATAATAATTATTATTATATTTACGGAGTCAAGTAAACTGGGTAAAGTAAACCCGAAAAGAGGTTAGATATTAAATACGCCTATTTAAAAATTTCAAATTATTAATAAATATATATATTATTAATATTCTCCGTACCTACTATAATACTAAATTTAATGTTAAGTTATTCGATTATTACAATAAATTACCAGAAGTTTGTAGTTCCTAGAAAGTAACAAGATTCGTGGTTAGTTTTCAAAACTAAACCATTTAACTATTAATATATAAACATAAAAATATATATACATATATATAAAATTAA
>APFE031161059.1:65478-107781 GCA_000404065.3 Pinus taeda
TTTTATGTTTTTTTTTTTCTCTAAGTATGGCTACTTAATTTCACTTCCCCGGCAACGGTGCCAAAATGTTTAATCAATTTATTGTTATCTAAATTGCTAGTATTAATTGTCAACCCGGGGCTCGTAAGCTGATGAAGTTAGGGTGTACTGTATGTACTTAAGTAACTTCCTTAGAGCTTTTGTTGTTTAGGGGGGTTGTTTATGATTAACTTGTCTTCCTAAAATGGAATGACGATTATAGACAAATGAGTGCAAGTGTGTGAAGGTGATCTCTATATGAGTGAAAGTGTGTGTATGATGGTGATTTCTAATTGCTTGCTGAATTTGTAAGAGAAAAGAACTTGAAAAGAATGAATAAATCAAAATGACTTGAAAGTGAATGACCAAAATCCAATGGCATTAGTCTCTATCCATACTGCTGCAAATAAAAGAAATAAGAAAATCACTTCAAGGATTGTTGTTAGTGATGATCTCCTTCTAACTCTCTGCTTCTACCGCCTATTTGCATAAAACACGATTAGAAGGTAGCTGAAGACAAATCCAAGAATTGATAAAAACTCTAATCTACTCTAATTGACAAATTGTAACACTACTAAGCCTTTTCCAACATACTGCTTCCTACATATGTGATTATGTGTAACAAGTGGAAAAAAGTGTTAGTATCACAAGCCAAGTCTACTCAAATACAAGCTGCAATTAATCAATGTTCTGTTCTCTTGAAAGATAAGCCATTCATGATAAAGAGAGCATAAATTAGTTAGTATCCAACTTGTAAAACTACACTAAAACTAGTCTAGAAAAACAAAGTAAAGAGGGCAGCATAATGAATAAGACAACTGCAACTACCATTAGACATTAAAGCAAATACACACATAAATCCCGGGCTAAAAGAAATCTGCAAGGAAATAACACTGATCAGCTTGAAAGAAAGGAAAACAAGTAAAAGAAACTGTACATGCTTAAGGAAATGAATAAGTAAAGAAAAAGATACTGCACATAAAATACTTTACAGTGGCAGAAATGAGCAGGGGCCCTCTGTCCATTCAGCCACAAAAAAACTCAAAGATCTGGAAACTTCAAAACAGTGCTATGTCTATTTCTTCATTGCAGAAAATGTATAAAACAGAGTGCTAGGATAGCACTAAAACACAGAGTTCACAATGCTTTTAAATGTAACACAGGTTCATCAAATTACAACTGATAAAAAGCCTAATGAGCGTACACAGACGCAGCTATTTATAGAAATTTCTAAGATAGCCTATCCGTGCAGCTGATTAACTGAAAAGTAAATAAACTGTTATGCGTATTCATGGTTTCTTGACACTTCATACGGCTGCGTGGATGAGTTAGTGGTTCTGTCGTCATGGGTAATGAATCCCATGTTGGATCATGTCCCCTGCCATCTGTAAAACGTGGACAAATCACCGTTTAAGATGACGTGACCAAGCAGCTCACAATCACCGTTAAACAGCCTTGAGTTGACCGTGACTTGCCCAGCTTTGACCGTGGATAAAGATGACGTAGATGGCTGGAAAAATGGGACAGGAACCTCGAGCACGTTGACACCTAAGTGCCCATGTGGCTCATCTGGCAAACCGACACGTGGAACATTGCGTTTAACAAAAACGCTGCAGGATCTTCAGATAGCTGCAGGATCATCAGGTAGCTGCAGGATCATCAGATAGTTGCGGGATTCCTGCAAGTAAGTCAAAATCTAAACAAATAGTTATCCATTAGCAAAACTTACTTAATCATGCTTAATAACACCTAATGTAATGATCTGGGTGGTTTTATGGTGAAAATGAGGCAAAAGATAAGGAAAGATTGAGGAAAATGGTAGATAAGTAGGTGTAGAATAGAGGCTCTACACCACCTATCCTACTTGGACTCCCACAACTGTCTCTTTTGGTTTTTTAGTTTCCTTAATTGTAGCACAATTTACTATTTTTAGCAGTTTTTTTTGGGTCCTGAATTTCCGAAGTTGTTTTGAGGCCCTAAACAACGTTTTTTGGGAAAATAGGGAGCAACATTGAATTAATGTTTGCTCTTTCCAAAGTTATAGTCCTCGGATAGATCTTTCTAACGAGCTATTGTGCGTGTCAAATGAAGATCATATGCCAAAGTTACGACCTCGGGAAGTTGATGTACCAATTTACCCAAATGGGGCCCACAGTTTGGCACTTCATCTCTTAGGGTTAGGTTTTTGGATGTTTAGGGTTTTCCATTGTTTCTCAACAATAAATAAGACTTTGAGTCTTATTGTAACACAGTTCAGAGGCATGTAGCCGCCACATCTCTTCTCAGAGATAAGCTACCATCGTCCTAGCTGGTTTATTTCCATTTCTGTTTGTAAGCATATTTCAGTGTTTTATAGTAATGAAATGAAACATTATTTCCGCTGCATCTCTGTATTTATGGTTATCTCTGTAATTTGTTGCGTTCCTGTTTAAATCTGGATCAACCCTAGCCTATCATGACTGCTAATGTGTTCACCCAAGTAGTTAATTTATTTTAACCTTGTCCCGATATGAATGTTAAGGTAATCACAAAAATGTAGAAATGGAGTTATATCTCGAGTAGGTTGCAATTATATATATATATATATATTATTGTTATCTCCCCAAGAAACTCTCCTAGATTGTAGCTCGAAGATGCTCGAGATATTACTAAGTCAACTTAATGTTGCAGATGGATGAATGGAAGGAATGCTGCTTGTTCAAGCCAGATAACTACTCCTACTTTGCTTGACTCCAGACATGCGTGAACACCCACAAACTACAAGGCTTTAGACCACCAATTACTCACAGCTTAAGGATTGGGTGAATATGGAGAATACTGATCACACTAGCAGATGCACACGACCCTGCGATGGCCGGCTGCAACCAGTAAAGAGCCCTGCAAATCTAATTCCCTAATGCACAGACAGGATGACAACTCTCTGGCATTAAGTGAAAAGAAACCTGAATAACACATTCACTGATACATACAAGATTCTAACACAGAGGTAGGATGACAGCTCCTCTAATGCTAAACATCAAGAGTTCAGGAAAACTGCATAACAGGCACAACCTAGAACAAAATAAGAATGGAAAGTGAGCAATTAACAACAAAAGAAGCTTGTATTAGCTGAAAATGAAGGCAAGATGCTGCAAGTATCAAAGCAGTTACAGTCTCCAGAAGTTGAACCTTACATCAAAACAACAACCATCAACCTTGATTACATTGGGTTTCTGGGTATATATAGAATTTGAATTACAAAGGCGCTCGACCATTCTGAGTATGGGGAGGTCATAATTGACCACCAACCGCTTTAACTGTCTGATGGAGTCTCTGGTGCAATTTGCCTGCTTCAGTGAACAAATCCGATCTTCTCAGGTGCTTTGCGGTCCTCTCAGGTGGCTGGAGTGTCGTATGGAATGAAGTCCCATAACTATTAAATGCGTTTACCTGATTGAGCTCTGTCCTTTTCCTTCTCAGCCTTACTGTCTCTTGAATGTGGTTAGGGACTACTGTAAACAGTACCGAAAACTAGTTATCTTCATCCTTCGGACATGGAACGATCAAAGGTCGTGTACTGCATGGCAAATGGACGGGTTGGATAACAGAGGAAGATCAGCGATAGGATCTAGAAAATGGACAGCCAGGATTGTTTGTCGGAGGGTATTGGAAGATATGGGAGCGGGATGATCGCGGGCCGTTGGATCTCGGGTGGATAGATCCAATGGTCATTGAGCGGAGGAGGCGTGTGGGAGTTATCGGGCGGGGACGGAGGACAGGCGGTAAGCAGTATTGATCACACCGCCTTTGGGCGTTATGCGGTAAAATAGTGAGGACGTGCGATTCCATTCAACGCGTGACACGTAGCGACAGATGAGATAGAAAACCGCACTCCATCGCGCGCTAACGTGCTATCGCTTTGTGGGCGCGAAATGAGCGAAGGCTGTTCGATCTTGTTGGGACTGATCAGAGGGCGAAGGAGTGATCGGACGAGTCACTTTATTGGGCGTGACGGGAGTCGTCGGATCGGGTTTTTCTTTTGATATTTTGGGCCTTTATGTAGGGCAATGTGCGATTGCGATCAGATTGCATCGGCGGAAGTCGAGGGGCGTAGCCTTTATATACACATGGATGCGATTTGCAATAACAATTAAACCCAGACTCGATAAAGGAATTAATCGTTTTTAGCACTGATGAAGGGAGAATGAGCGGTGCAAGGGAAGGAGAAAATGACTGTTGTGAGTCTCTTTTGAGCATGACCAAGGACCAGGGTCATTTTTGACCTTTAGAAACCAAAGATATGTAGCAGAGCTAACAATTATATTATATGAAAAAAATATAATATTTTCAAATTTAAACATATAAATTGTTTCAAATTTTTAAGTATTTTTCTGTTAAATTTGTACACATTATTTTTTAGTTATTTTGCACATTTAAAAGTTATATTTTATTGACTTAAGCTATAGAAGTTTGAACTTTGAATTTCATGTTTTACACATTTAAAAGTTATTTTTTGTTGGTTTAACCTATAAGAGTTTGAACTTTGAATCTCATGCTTTACATATTTAAAAGTTATTTTTTGTTGGTTTAACTCATAGGGATTTGAACTTTAAATCTCATGCTTTACGTACTACATAACAAAGTGATTGCCAATTAAACTATACCTTACATTTAAAAATTAATGTAAATTAAATATATATTTTTTTCAATATTTTGTATACATTTAAAAATTTCAATTAATCTTTTTATTTTTTAAGTTTCAATAGATCATATTAATTTTAATTGGACGTTAACAACATCTTTGTTAGATGATCCAAGAATAATTTTTATATCATAGGGTTATAAAAATTGAATAAATATTATTAATTAAGAAATTAATTAATAATATTATTCTAGAATGATTAATTAATTAATGGAGACATTAAAATTATATATTGTGTAACAATTATGTGCTCTCCGAATTTGTCGTATCTTAGCTTCTATTTTTGGATATTAGTTAGCTTAGTGGTTTGAATAACCTTTAATGTAAATGGTACACTTGTTATTTATCAGTGATCCATAATTAGAGAGTTAGGACATGGAGTTATAAATAGCGCATTGCAAGAGTGTTTGGTTGTTCGGTGTAAACTCTTTCAAAATCAATTATTATACATTTTTTCTAATTAATAAAATTATGTGTCTGATGACACTTCTGCCATTAATTTTCATCACCATTTTAAAATTGGTTTATTTTTAATAATTAAAGTGTTACTCTAATAACTATTTTTTAAATTTATTTTGAATTTTTCTTTTGTTTTTTCATATTTCCGAGTCAATTATCATTACTCAATAACTTTGCAATAAAACTTAAATTTTCTTTACTAATAAAATAATATAAAGTCAAATTTTAATATATCACCATTTTTTTTCAAGTAATATGTATAAATATTTAATATGTAAATTATTTGATTTAAGTTATTTATAATTTTTTAAATTATTAATTTATAATTTATTTTATATAATTTTAAATAAATGTAGGGATGTGTTCACCACAGTTTGAGTGCGTTTAATGGTTAAGAGTATGTGTTTCTTTTTAAGAAATCAAAGGTTCAAAACCTGGATAGAGCATGTATATCTCTCTAGACTTAGAGACTCCCAAAAACAAAGAGTATTATACTCCAATTTAGTATTTAAATTTGTATGTAACTCCAATTTAATATTTAACTTAACTGTAACCTGAAAATTGAATAATAATAATAATAATAATAACACAAAAAAAAATCCACCCCAATTAAAAAATCATAAAAATCATATATCCTACCACTATATAATCCACGTTTCAGCAACCAACCTAATCCACCACTATATAATCCACGTGTCAGCAACCAACCTAACAACCGGTTACATCTCATAATTCATTTTGATAAAACAACTTTTAAAAGATAAAAATAACAAAAAGAAAACGATGTGATCAATGGCATGGGCGTGTCATTTGTCCATGATGTTCTTTACCGGAACTAATCCCAAAATGTCGTGTCATGGGTTCTCTGCCTTTGAAAGTAACTTGAGAAAAATACGCGGAGGAAGAAATTTGAATACTCAACGCCCTTTAGGTCAAGAGGTCTTATCGAACGAATTTAGAAATTGAAGAGGATTGATTCATCCCTGCCAGGAGCCCTTATCCAGCGAATTTAGAAATTGAAAAGGGTGCCAGGAGCCCTTATCCAGCGAATTTAAAAATTGAAGAGGATACATCCTGCAAAATTAGCACGTGTGACGATAGAAAAAGAAAAACCTAAAACCCCATTAAAGTAGGATAGCGCAAAAAAGGCCAAGTGATCTAAGAAACTAATATTAAATCTTAAAATATTGAAATGCGTCTAGATGGGATGCATCAGAAATGCACCTGTCAATGGAATTTACTGGACGCTAGTGACGGTTGACGACACACCACGCCATCTTCAGAGAAATGGTAGCAAGCAAGCAAGAAGCACTAACAGCCTATTCGAATACGTGTTGTCGGATGCATATAAACCCACACCTTTCATGGAATTTAGTGGATGCCAGTGACGGGTGACAATACACCACGCCACATAACTTGCAAAATGTGAGCAAGCCAACAGTACGAACAGCCTTCCAATTTGCAGGTCCTGAAATTTAGACACGGATATGACAAATGCCATCTTTATCATGTCGACCTAATGCCTTTGGAAATACGCACCCTTACTGGTTTAATGAAGTATTTTCAATTTTTTTAATGTCATCCCATAAACTCTGGAAAGCCATATTTATCACTTCTTACCAACCTCTAAAACCTCTCCCACGGTCTTTGGTACATTGGCATTAATACACTTTTGGCGCGGAGTACAGTATTGGGTTTTTGTCTCCAGGGTTCTGTGATCAGGGGAACCTAGTTGTGTGCAATTTTTTGGTAAGCAATGAAGTTTGGAAGTGGAGAACGGATGAAGGTCTTGGAAGAGTTCCTGCAGCAGGTGGGAGGCTTCGGTGTTATCGATGGAGGCCTCGCCACGCAGTTAGAGTCCCATGGTGCCGATCTCAATGATCCTTTATGGAGCGGCAGGTGTTTGATTGAATCTCCTCATCTCATCCAGGAGGTAATTTTGTGCTTATTGGGGTCCTCAATATAATGGGTTGCTTTAATTTTATACATTTTAAGTCCAGTTAGGTGCACTTCTATGTCCAAACATGGTATAGCATTGAATGACACATCCCATGCATTACAATTTGAAATGTTCATTTTTTTCAATTTTTTAATTTAGTCTTACATCAATGGGAGAATGACCAATGATCTTACAGTAATTAAAAAAGTGGAGGAGCCAACCAGTCATTAGTTAGATTGAAGGGCAAACAATAATCACCAAACAATGCAAACATTTAGTGGTGTATATGTTGGGATATGCACCGTTGAATGTTGCGGTGCTGCATTAACCATTAGATGCTGCAGTTCTCGGTGGATATTGTTTGCTAGGTTTAAGTACTAAATAGAAGAAGCTTGATTGATTTTCTGCTTGTTCTTTGGCATCAGCAAGCATGCCAGCATCAGTGTCACTGTTTAACTCGTCCGTATCTTCAAAGATGCTCAATTACACCCTACCTAATCCCAACTGCAACGCTGCACCCACCTCTTCATATATCTGTGACGCATCTTCTGGACTGACATACGATCTTGTTGCTGGCCCCTTCAGATATATAGGTGATATTCCATAGCGATGTCAGGTTCTGTGAACTACAAATAGCTTCCTCGCTCTTCTATAGTAAAGCGTGTTCCCGTGTTTTAATGAGTAGTGATGTCAGGTTCTGTGAACTACAAATAGCTCCTTCGCTCTCCTAAGCGAAGCCTGTTCCCATCGGTCGCAAAGGAACTGACAACCCGAGATAGTAGTTAACGCAGTTGTCTATAATGCGACTTTTTGAAAGCCTTTCCGGTGGCTTTTTCCGGTCAAAATCCGGTAGCAATTTATTGGAATCGCAAGTTTGATAGCTAGTTTTTGCACAATCAAAGCGTCCCAGGGGTTTTTCTGGGTGATGAATCCAAATATGCAGTTAAAAAACCATTTTAACTGCAACAAATCAAGATTTAACCTCAATTTCTTCCGCCGGATTCCGTCACCGGAATCTCCAAAAAGTCGCATTATAGACAACTCCGTAGTTAACGACAAAATAACGAAGCTCTGGAAACTCATCCCTTTGCAGCCTCCACGAATCTATCAGGTTCTCCTAAGCTATGGCAAATCAATCCTCTATTAAATCGGATGTGTTAAAGAGGCCACTGAGTTCAAAAAATAAAAGAAACTGTTACCAAGTATTTTGCCCTCATCAACTGTGAACGTGTTTGCAATAATTGCTTTGAATCCCTCGTTCACCTCTATATAATCATCAAAGACACTCTCGCAAGCCTCTCTACACACCATTATAGGATTAAGCGCATAGACAGCCATGTGAAATGGTGTGTGCATGTGGTCCTACCTCCTCTAAATGATGGGTTGATAATGTTATTTGGAGAACTCAGCATAGGTTGCCTCTCATGAATGGTATCTCTATCTTATTTCGATATGGTCTCGTAATTCTCCCCAAAACTAGGAGAATCTGCGTTTGCGTAATAAATGCCTTTCCTAATATTGTAGAGTGTTACCACTACAATCTGCTCACTAATCATCATTTAACACCCTTTGTGTCACACTCTTCCCCTTATTCATCTTAGACTCTCCCCACCTAGACCAGTCATTGCTCAAAACAATGGGCTGCAATGCCTCTTGCATTTCAAGTATCCTCTTGAATAAAGAAATTTGAAAGTAGTTAGCATATCTACTATTTATGAGCTTGAGGAATTCGCTCCTCACCCAAGACCTGTCCATAGCTAAGGAGGTGCTATGCAACCAGTATATAGCTATGGACGTGTGGTGCTAACAAATAAACATCTAAGCAACTCTAGTTCTTGTCACCAAATCTAATAAAAATGATGTGGTGTCAATGCCCTTGAGTGTATTGTTCAATGCATGCATACATTGTTGATTTTTCAAGTGCAATATAGACCAGCGCAATTTCTGAAACTGATAATTACTCCCAATGATATTGTAATTTCTTTAGCATATTCCAATTTTTTTAGCATATTCCAGATCATCATGTAGCAATTGTACTTCAAAAATTTCAATCATAAATGCAATAATGACAGTAGGATCATAAAGAGACAGCCAAACACAAGAGACCCAAATTTTACCCTATGAAAACCCTAACCAGGGAAAAATCCAGCAACCTTTTCTTATGAGGAATTGTCCGATTCAACAAGAGATACAATGTGATATTCCCCAGTCAAACAAGGTCAATCTGACCAGCGATTAACACAGGTCAAACCTGGTCAAACTGCCCACAAAATAGCCTTAGTGAATCTGCAGTCAAGCTTCCAGAGACAGGTCAAATTTTGGCCTCCTGCTCCTGCCCAGAAAAACTCGGTTTGCTGCCCAGAAGACTAGGTGGCCAACACAGGTCAAACTTCATCCTTTTGCTCTCTCTCCTTTGCACATGTGAACGGAAACAAATGATTTTGTTGATCCGAAATACTCCAAATGGGCTAGGACGAATGGCAATATATAGTTGTTGAAGGAGCCGAATTTGTGTATTTCTTAGTGGGGCTGACTTGACTTTTTGGAGGCAAAATTTGAAATTCAAAATTTGACTATTCCTTCTTTGACTTGACTTTTTGGAGGCAAAAATTAAAATTCAAAATTTGACTTTTCCCTCCTTTATTTGGAGCTGACTTAAAATCAAATTTATATTTTCATTCTCTTTTAATTTTGTGGGCTTATACAATAAATGAGTACCAACTGGAATGAACAAAATTCAACATAAATGAGGTTCAGTAATTCTTTCCACCTACTTTGAACAAATAACCTAGCTAAGCAACAAACGTTCAACATTGGTGAATACCTACCCTTGTTGGAGGCTCAAAGCAAAAAGCTAAATCCTTACGCTGTGTAGAACAATCAACTATTCTAGGAAAGTGTTAACTCCCAAGTATAGTATTCAAAACTGGAATCGGTGACCAGACTATTCCCCCTAATAAACCGGAATTGCTCAAACCAGGACTAGTTAGATGAAGATCTCAAAGAACCGGTTTAAAAAGAGGTACATGAAATAATTAATTCTTGATGAAAAAAACTATTTTTAAGATTTAAAACCATGATTTCAAACCAATAGAGACAAAATATGCAAAGTTTGCTAATATATATATATATATATATATATATACCATGTAAAGGTGAATATATCAAAATGGCACCGAGTGCAATACATATCAGTAACAAAATAGATAATCAATGAGGCTCTATATGGCCTCTAGAGTTCAAAAACAAAGCCTACAAGCTATGGGGCCACTAGCCTACTACAAGTCTACATATATGATATTAATGATCAACATCATCTCTTGAAACTTCTCATCATGATCAAACTCAATTGGTTGAGTTTCGACTCTCAAACTTTGCTATTGCTTGAGTCATAAACTTCTATGCTTGTTGAGTGACTCGAGTCTCAAATTTTTGAAGGTGTATTCTGCCCTAATATGCCCTATTACTTCATTTGGTGCTCTACATGGCTTTACATGGCCTCCTATCCGAGCAAAGTATTGTTTGAACCTTTTAATACCCCCTCTCAATAGATTTTTGGCAATATTTGCAGATCATTTTGCCATCAATCCTATTATAATGAGCCCATGCAGTGTCCTTGGCTTTTGGAGGCATGGTGGCTACTACTTAGCTGAAATTCTCTGCTGCTCCACTACTCTAGCAAAAACTCAACACTCTCCAAGCTCACAATGAAGCTCACAAAAAGTCCAAATGAGATGTGTGAGGCAAATGAGAGGGGAGACCTTCTTTTATTGGCTTGGAGGGATTTTTTTGGAGAAAAGCAACCCTTAGTTTCCCTCAAAACCACCTCAAAAGCAAAAAAACCCATGTTTGGTGGGTCCACGACCAGCTTGGCAGTGAACCACTCGGTTTATGATGGAACCAACCGATTTATGGGAAAACTAGTTGGTGCCATCGTAAATCGACCGGTTTTAAATACTATACCCCCAAGGGGCAACTACTTGAAGAGGCACCCCAAGGGTGTATGTTGCTAACTTGTAGGACCTCTTTGCTCAAATTTGCTTTTTTGCTCATTCACACAAATCATTCAAGTTCTCATTTAGTTTCTCAATTGGCTCAACGATTATGTATTATATGACTTCCTTACCTATCCGATGGTAGATGCAATGATGTTCTTGTGAATATTGTGATGTATACATGGTTAATTGGATGGTGTTATGGCTTTGGGTGGTGATAATGATGCTTACTTGAATAGGACCTAATGGCACTTCATGATCCTCTAGTTTATTGGTTTATCTTGTTATGCTATGTTAGGACATGATGTGCTCAGAGAAGTGTACCATCTCCCATGTTCAAGTTGTGTTACTAGGCGACTTGTTGAGGTATTGTTCCAACTTCCACTTCCTCTCCATACATAATGTTCCCCACTTCATCACTTCACTTCCATTTCATTTAATGAATAATGAGCTACCCCACTTCATATTTGGCTTATCGAGGGTCATCATTAAAGAGTTATGTGCAATGAAATCACATGAAAGCATAACTTGGTTGGAATTCCACAATTGTTTATAGAATATCTAAGGGGGCAGAGAGGTGAAAAGCAAAATTAAGTCAAAAATGAAGCTTGAGTTAGTGTCACCTCCTTATGGGGCTCTCCCCTAGTCCTTGGCTTGTCTAAAAAACTATCTAAATGAAAGCATGTGTTTAATGAATTTAACACTTGATTAAATGACAATAGTGGGTACTTAAACGATGCCATGGAATGGCAACTCAATGCTCCAAGCTCCCTCTTTAAAGGCTATTGAAAATAATTCTAGCTTTAAGGCCAGACTTAGAAATAATGATAAAGGGCCCATGTGCCAATTTACCTTGAGGGTCATACCATGAAGGTCCCACTTTTTTCTTGTCCATAATTATTTACAATTTTAGCACGCCTTACTAGGCCTATTGAAAAGCAGGACTTATCCTAAGAATTGGTTACATTTATAGAGTTTTATTGTTGTCCTTCATATTGTGCATAAGAAAATCAATAAACTAATCATATTTATGTTATGTCAGGAAGGCCCATTAAGTTTGCATCACCTAACAACTCACAAAGAGGTTCATGCCATCATTCCAAATGCAGGTACAATTGTTCCATTGCATAGAAGACTTCCACAACAACTATTTACTGGTGGACACCTTAATTGAGCTTAGCAAGTATTGGGAAGATTGTTAAAGACATTTTTTAGAATTGGAAATTTGTCTCAGCTTCTTGTTGGACATATAGCTATTGATTCCATGATTTAGGGAAATAATGCACTTCTAAAACCTCTATGATTTGTAATGTGAATCTTTTTAAGGGAACTTTGATTATTGTTTTGTAAAAATCCCCTTGATGAGCATTCAGAGGATGATATATTCACTATTGTAATATTGCTCATGGTTTTGAGCAATGTGGAAAAATTCGAAGTTAGCATTAAATTGACAAGGGTCCAGAAATCGAAAAAGTCATTAAAGTCGGGAGGTTTTGAAAAAGTCGGCAAAATTAAAAAAATACAAAAATATTCATTTTTAAAAAAGAAAATTTAGCATCTAAAGTATCCACAACATTAAATAAATGCATTTCCACATAAACATGAAAAGAAACCTAATATATGACATGTATATGAAGTCTAATGCTACATCACATATCAAAATAGTGAATCAAGTCCTGAATCTTGAGTCCTGTCTCAGACTTCAGTCTCAAGTCTCAAGAGTCAAAATATCAACAAAAAATATAATAAATGTATATCATGAGCCATCTACATGTCATAAAGTAATCAGTCATTTAGATCCTCTGCCCCTTTTACGGGAATAGGGGATGGCTTTGCCTTTTCCTCTAGAAGAAGAAGGCCCTACCCCTGGGGCTACAAATGGACTCTGTCATCCTCTAGAAGCCAAAAAAAGAGGTGGCCTCTGTCCTCTGCTACTGCCCATCCTATATGGTGTCACCTCCTCCCCTTCTTTGCCTTCTGACCCTGCTCCTCCTCCTCCTCTACCTTTGGCTCTCCCTCTCCCGCAACTGCTACCTCCTCTGCTTCTAGTGCTTCTGGGTCCACATCTAACCATTCATGGATCGAGTACATCGCTGACCTCTCAGTCTTAACCCTCCATGCAATAGTGTTATTAATATTGTCCAATGAGATGACTTTCACATCAAGAGTTTTCTGAAGTTGTTTCACCCACAATCAAAGATTGTAGTAGATGTAGACCATGTCATTGAGGCGTTGAAACTCCAATTTGTATTAGGGTCATAGATTGTAAATTAGTACTTAGAAAATTTAAATATTAAAAATAAAAAAATGAATTCAAAAATTTAATTTGAATTTTTTTTACCTGTTGCGCTTTTTGCTGTGTATTTTGTCAAATACACTCCAATTGCGCTCAAACCTAGAGGAACTTCATGTTTGGCTGAGCACTCGAATGGTAAGCTTTTGGAGATGGGGTACTCTGCCACCATAACTTGTCCACCAAGCATCGACAAGTTAAAAGAAACATGAGAAACGTAAAAAAAAGTTAAAACATTGAAATTCTAAACTTGAATCAAATTATGAAGAGACAATGAATTACGAAATTTGAAAGTTGAAAGTTGAAACAAATTGAAGCTTACCTGGCATTTTGGTAATCCTATTCTTAATAGCCATGGTAAAACCAAATGTGCCACTTGCCATCCTTTGTATCTCCATTTCTTTAGAAATATCTTCATGTTCTTGCTCAGATGCCACCATCCTCTCAACACAACTGAGGAATCCATCCATCACCTCGGCATCAAATTTGAAACCACAGGAGTAAGAAAATGCACGGTTGAGGTAGATACCTACAACATGAATGGGGCGATGGAGGGTATTGTTCCATCGCTCATCAATCACTCTCTATAGGACTTGTTTTTTCTCTAACCCCTCGTCTCCCTTATCTTCATAATAAGCATGAATGGCTTCTTTGGCCCTATCCATGGCCTCATACAAGTAGATCATTGCGAGCTTGTTTCCATCAACCAATTGAAGAACCCTTACCAAAGGTTCTGAAATGGCACACACCTCCTCTACTCCTACCCAAAAGCTCTGATCATATGAAACTAGTTTGTATATTCCCTTCCCCTCTGGTTTGCGGCTAATAGATAAAGCACACCAATCTTGTGAAAGAAACATGCTCTTCACATCCCACATAGAATTCAACAGAGACTGGAGAGATATGAAAGTAGTGGCAAATCGTGTAATGGCAGGATGCACCAACTCTTTGTTGTTGGCAAATCTTCTCATCAAGCTAAGCACATATGCATGATTATATATAAATTTTGTTATGCTACTAGATGATTCAACAATATCTCTCACAAGAGGAATCTTACCTATATCCTCCAACATCAAGTCTTTGCCCTCCTATACATTCTATTGACCCCCCCCAGATTCAGGTATAGGATCAAGTTCACCATATTCCCACATAGGGTCCAAATTCCTTGGCATTTTGTTTGAAACTTTGAACTTGAATTTGAACCTAGTCACAAAGAAAATTTGAAAAAAATAAAAAATTGCTCATCACATAAGAAGCAAACGCAAATGTAATTGTTGATTTTAATTTTTAAATGCCTCTTCTCACTCACTTGAACACACTCAGATTCACTAAACAAGGGTTTGAATTTTTTATTCTTGAAAGTTGAAACATGTAAACAATCTAAGCATTTTGAAATTTTGATTCAATCTAGATTCTAAACAATGTTTTGATTCAAATTTCTAAGCAAAAATAAGCTAAAAACAAACTAATAGAAAGATTGAAGGAGCCATTTGTGTAACAAAGACTAAGAGAAAAATTAAAATACATACCTAGCAGCAGCAAATTGGCACCTTGAATCTCTCACATTGAGCAATGGACAAATCTCCAAATCCACACCACAAAACTAGCAAATCTCCTCCTCTTGGGCGATGGCAAACACCTCCTCTCTCCACGGGGACGAATGGCAGAAAGAAGAGTGAAAAATGAGTGTTTTTTTTGCCTTTTCCCTCACTTATCCGTGACTTGGGCAAACTCCCCAAATTTTTCAATCAACTCCTGATTTAATCCCGACTTTTTCGATTGGGAAAAAATTGCCAAAAAGTCGGCTGGTAAAATTGGCTAGTCCAAAAGATTGGACTTTGCCAATTTTATCACAACTTTATCACGACTTTTTCCACACTGGTTTTGAATAAGTGGTTTTGAGCATTCATGGTTTGAGGCAATACTATGTAACTCATTGTAGGCAATGATGACTCCATTTTATATAAGATGAATGTCTCCTCATTTGCAATTTGCTGGAGATTAATGATTGGAAGAGCTTTTGACCATCTACCTTTTTTTTCAAATTATTACCTTTGGGATATTGATCGAGGGTTAGATTAGTATTTTTACAGGTTTGTAACCGTTGAAGGTTTGCACCCTTGCCATTGAGGTAGGACGTCATAAAGGCTCTCACCTCTTCTTGAGGCCATCTTCTAAGATCACCTTAGTGTACTTGGAGAGTCTGCATCATTGACCAATCCCCCACCATCTTGTAGAAGGTTTCCTCACCTTAGCAATCCTCCCGGTGCCATCAATACTATCCCCCTTAAAACCTTAGATCTCACTTAGTTTCTTTTATGTAGACGGTTGAGTTTTGAGCATCGGATGTGTTCTAGCCACAAAATTTTGTGGTGAGGCTAGAATACATGTATACTCCAAAACCCATAAATCGTTTATGGAAATTCCACCTAGAAATGACTTAATTAAAATAATTAACTTTTTTAAATGGTTCCTAAGTCTAAACTTAGGAGATCTCGTTAATTAAGGGTATCAATTAAGTTATGGTGAGAATCTTCTAGAAGAAGACATGGATCGGTTAATCTTAGCCATCGATTATGTTTTAATCTTGGCCGTTGAAGCCTCAATGAGAGATTATAAGAAAAAAATTGATGGGGGTTGGAGAACACACTTGAGGAGCAAGGAATTTGATATTGCTGGGAAATCGAACTCCAAAGTATCAGTTGTGTGTTGTCAGAGGTGATTTAGTAGTTTTGAAGCAGTGAGAGAGGGGTGGGGATAGTAAGGCTGGAAGGAAGTTTTTCCAGTCCAGTAAGTGCATGGTAGAGAGACAATGTATTCCACAGAGAGGCTGACGCAATGCAGAGAGGTAGAGCAAAGCTTCAGAGGGAGATCCTTATTTGCTGAGGAGAAGTCGAGTTTCAGAGGCAAGAGCCGAAGTGGGAGCTCGAAGAGCCAGAAGATTGAGTTTCCAGAGCAACAACTGATCAACAGAGTGAGAGAGATGTTGGTCTCAGTAGGCTGACGCAGAGGCAGCAAGGGGCAACTCATCTTGAGCTAAGGCCAGTGTCGGATCATCGGTGGAAGTGAGATATTTCTCATGAGATTTCTGCTAGTCATTTTCTCTGTATGGAAAGCTAGATTTGAGCTTCCATAGGTTTGTACTCAGATTTACTACTGCATATTAACAAACCCCTCAGCTGTTGCACTGGTTTTCCCAAAGTTGGGTTTTTCCGGGGACATTGGTCCAAAAATAATGGTGTTTTACTGTGTGTGCATCTATTCTTCCAGTGTTTTTATTTTTTCTTTGGTATTTATTTTGTGAAGGTTGCAGTGTATATGTTTCGATATTTGTCGTAGGAAACTGCAAATATTTTGTTTGATTATTTTAACAAATAGAAGAAACATTATCGGTTGCTGCAGTAGGATTGGGGGTCATCGAATTTTGACATAGACTCCATAGCTTTGAGGCATTAGTGTATCTTGTTCTGAACTAGCCCAAAACCCTAAAAATTCTCTTGATTTTCCCTTTTTGTGTTTTGTTTGCACAACCTAGGGTTTGCTTGTTGGATTCTTGATCTGGGTTGGATGGTCTATGTCATTTCACATTACATCATGCAATAGATCTTGTAATTGTTGATCGTCCCTCATAGTATCTTTTAACTTTAGCAGTACCTTGTGATTGATCTGAACATGATATAAATCTGGTCTAATTTTGAAGCATAATATTTATCTTAGAAATGTTGATGGTTACAACAATGATATGTTGATATATCTCTTTGATTCACAGGATTACAAGAGATTAATTTGTGCCATAACTAGGCAGATGACTTGCTTAACATGTGATACCACTGTTCTGTTGCCTTAAGGTTGATGTCCATGATTTCTAAGTGTTCTTTTCAAAGCTAGGCACATTATGGTCTAACCACCATAGGTCTCTCATACCAGGGAAATTTCAATTTCATGTCTTGAGCAAGGGATGATTTGAAAAATGTTGAAATCACCACTATAGTGCTAAAGAAAAAGGGTGTAAATTTTTAGTGGTATGCTCTCAAGTCTCAACACTTTAATTTCCGTAACATTTATTATAGCTACAATTCAGGCTACTCCTAAATCAACCAATACTAACTAGATCCAACATCTTCCTTAATATTGTTCATTGTGATTGTCATTGCAAAAACTAGATGGCCTAGTGCAGAGCCTTATTAGGCAACTTAGGTCTTATGGCAACAAAGAGTTTGGTCACCACCATCACCTCAACAACTCTCTCTTGTTGTTTTGTGGTCAGATGTTATCCCCACAAGGGAGGCTTCCCTAAGAAGACTTAGAGGTTAGATATCTAGGGTTCCAAGCCAAATGGCTCTCTAAGGAGTTTGTAGATAAATCCCCTAAAAAGAGCTTCAATAAAGATTGACTCAAGGGTGATAAGTAGCTTAATGGGGTAATAAACCTACAATTATAAATTCAAATTTTCTCTTTTGATTTTGCTAATGAAAATACCGACCGTGGCTACTAAATTTCCAACACTCCCTCCTGGACAGGGAGGTATTTTTCATTCTCTCTCTCTCTCTTAAGATCAATCTCCCTGACCAATCCATTGGTCTCTCGGTAATAACCTAAGTGAGAGATCAAATGTACAAGTCTCATCATAAGGAAAGATATATAGCATCAATCACATTCCATAAGCCAAAATCCAATGGCATCAAATTCAATGCCAAATGACCATGGGATCAGTAATACCGTTCATGAGGCCAAACTCTCCAACTATAAACAATGGTTTCTTAGTCAAGCACAATGACCTGTGAGAGTACTCAAAAATCATCTTCTCAATCTTCTCAAGTTCTTGTATACTTGGTTGAGAACTCACTTTATTAAAGAGTAAATCTTCAATTGCATATATCTCTAATCTATGACAGTGTTAATGGTGTTCAAAGTGAAGGAAAACAGTTATTGTGGAATGGTTTAAATGTTGAAGAATGTAACTAGTGTTGATCTTCATAATTATGATTTGTGTCATGTTAAGATGTAATTCTTATGTATTGTCAAAAGAAAAAGAATTTTTATTGTAAAAGAAAATTTACTTATTAAAGCATGGGTTTCATGCTCAAAGTCTTTGGTCCATAGGTCAAGCATCCATTGCATGCCTTTAGGATTGTCTGTAGTCAAGGTGTCATTGTCATTATGTAAAAGACCCTATTGGGCTCTTGACCAAAGAAAGATATATATTATTTTTTGTAATTAAATGTGCCTAAAAGGGATCCCACATAACAAGTCATCCAACTGATGAAGTCAACCTGAAATGGGCTTAAAAGGCCACTTAGAAGACTATATAAAGGAATAAACTCGACCTCATTTGGAAAGCAAGCAACCATTGGTTCGTTCTGAAGTGAAGAAGTACTACGAAGATCTAAAAAGACAAGATAAAGATAGCGAGGGAGGATGTCCTAGAAGGAGAAGCAGAGGTTTGAAATATGCTCCTTGATGCTTACACATGCGAAGTTGACTAGGTTGCTATGGTTTCCTCAAGTCTGAAATTGTAGTACATATTGAAGACTGTTTTGGCAAGAATCTTGCATTGGAAGAAGGAAGAAGGGTTGGCTGGCATGGTTCTGGTGGGAGCCCTAGTCTAGGGTTTGGTCTTGGAAGTCTCCTTTGAAGTTGATAAGAATAATTCTTATGGGTTTTCCCCTTTAGAGGGGTTTTTCCCTGGCTTGGAGCTTATCTTTGGTGTTCTCTTGTTGTGTTTGTGATCTTCATTGTTTGACATTTGTCTTGATGATAAATATATAATAATTGCAAAGAAGAATTAATAAGGAACATCACAAGAAAGTGTCAAGAAAGAGAAATCAATTAAATAAAACCCTAACTATGTTGCCTTAAGGATTTCTCAACATTAAATGCATGAAGTAACTATCTCTATTATTTCACACAGAATTGATCCTGTGATGATAAATGGTGAATAATACATGATTCCTGGCTTGTATCTCATTTAAAGAAGCAAGAACCTTTGGTTGATTCAAGTTAGTATTTTTTGATTTAATCACTTTGGTAGTTTAATAGTCTACAAGCATTTATGGTAGTAAGTTGCCTTAGTACTTCTACCTAGAAGAACTTAACACTTTCCAACTACCCAACCTAGCTAGCTTGGTTTATAAAATCCCCTTAGGTAAAGAGGCCCCCTTCCTAAGCCTTAAAGTGAGAGGCAAAGCCAATGAGGTGACAGTGGATGGCTTACCATAGTTGCTTTTTGTGTAATGTCCCCATTCACTTAAGAGACATAAGGGAGGGGTTTTGCTAGCCTTATAAGGTTGTCGAAGGCTAGGGCAGAAAAAATTAATCAAGGGAACATTATTTGCCTAGGAGAAAACATTACAAAACTAAAGTGATGAAAAGGGGCGACATGGGTTCTAGGCTAATGAAAAGCCACTTTAAAATTATAAAGTGAAAAAACCCACTAAAGTGACTTTATTAAAATAAAAGGGTAAAATGGTGGCAAAAGTGGTGAATGAGTTATAAAAGAGGGAAAATGAGGAGTCTCTCCTCATTCTTGCACCTTATTACTTGAGAATTAGAATTTTTGGAGAGCTCTTGGAGAAGAGTCTAGGGTTTCTGGAAACCTTAAGTCTGGGTTTTAGTTCCATTGTTGAAACCATACACCCCCGTTACTTTTGGGAGCGAGATCACTCAAATTTCTTATTGTGCTTCTACAGGGAAGAAGAATTGAGGTAACAATGTTATCAATTGATTTTATCTTCTAATATTGGGCTTTCTATATATCTATTTGCAGGCTGAGTTTATTGGAGATGGAGAGCCAAACTTGAGGCATTTTTGTGGGGATCGAAGTTCCTCCTTTGATGTTGTTCAAAGTCCACAAAATTGAAACACAAGGGGAACCTTGTTCACTGATAAAGAAGAGGGCTGAGTTATTTGTTGCTTATTGGCCAAATTTATTACTATATAGGGGTCGAGTTTTATTCTCCATAAAGGTTGAAATTTGGTCGAAAATTAAGGGTTGAGTTCCTTCTTTAGATTTGGGGCTGAGTATATCATTTTTAAGGGTCACGTCCTTTAGCCTTGAGAGGGTTGAGTTCCATTGCCTGAAGGGGATTGAAGTAACTCTTGTTTCAGTTGAATACACACTCATTGGTTGTTGAGTTGGGCTTGTGTAGGCCAAGTTATTTTTGTTGGCCCTTCATTCTGTTGCTGAGTATACTAGTGGAGAAAGTCTTGAGCTTTGTTCTAGTTGCTTGAAGGTGCTAAAAAAGCTGAGTCTTATCGTGAAGAAGAGGTCGTATTCCTTGTTATAGCTTGATCAAACTCCTGAAAACCAATTGCTGAAGTGGACTATGAGTTAAAGCCTTCATGGATAATGTATGTATATATCAGGTACTTTTGTGCACTGAGTTTATCCTCTTATTTGTCAAAGCAACGAAATGGCTATAAAATCCTAGAAAACTATTGTGTAAATTTTGAAGTTGTATTTTAGTGAAGAATGATGATTTTATGGCTGTCATTACTATTATCAATGATGTTTATTCTTGCTGGATTTCATACAAGTATCATATTGTTGTTCTAAAGTATTTTCATAAGTACCTACCCTGGCATTATACATTTATTTGAATAAAAAACCAAAGCAATACACTTACAACAAATTGGAAACCAATTGTTTGACAAACTTTCATAGTGACCAAAAGCAGATAAACTTGGAAATTTCATGGGGTTTTCAAGGTATTTTTGAGGGGGTATCTTACAACTTGGCTCTCCTGCTAGGATTAGGACTGTCACCTTTAGGTCAGAGTTTGAGTTGCAACATTTTAGCATTGTTGCTGGGGATAAAGTCCATTCCTTGGTATTCCAAGTTTGCCTTCAACAAAAAATGATGAGTAGGATTTTCATTTGACAACTCAATTGAAGGAAAGAAACCCATTTCCCTTATAGGCTTATTGCTTGTAGAGGTGAAGCCAACAACAAATGAAGGCTTTAAGAGTTCACCTTGGTGACTCCACTCTAGTTTGATGATGTTTAAAGAATTGAAAATTTGAAACATGGAATCGGTAAAGCATGGAATTGGGCATTTGCTCCAGTTACTTGTTTGACTATTTTAGGAAGTTAGTAGGAACACAGTTGATTTTATAGTGCAATTAAAACAAGCACAAATTTTCTACTAGATAATTACTTCCAATGATACTTCTTTAACACATTCCAAATCATAAAGCAACTACACTTCAAATTTTTTTAACCATAAATACAGTAGGGCAGTAGAGATCATAGTAAAACAATGTTGCACAAGAGACAAAAAATTATCCTTGGAAAACCCAAACTAGGGATAAACTTGGCAAATCTTTTCTTAGGAGAAATTGCCCTTCAATCAAAATGTACGTCTGATTTTCTAGTCAAAATATCATCCCATTGACCATACCATATTCCAAGTCAAACCAAGATAAACGAGAGAGAAAACTAGACTTTTTCTCACAAGTCAAATTTGGTCAAAGAGGCCAAAATTTGACCTTTTGTTGCTCTTGGTCAATTGAGGCGAAAGGGGCCAAATTTCAGTCCTGTTGCTCCACAGAAAGTTTCAATCAAATTGCCCAGTTTGACCTATGGTCAAAGCTAGTCAAAACAAAAAAGTCAATACAAGAATTTATGTCTAGAAAATTGGTCAATCTTAGGTTAAAGGTGCTAGAGTATTTGCTCCAATAAACTAGCCAAAGATTCAGTCAACACAACTTAGAAAACAATGAAAGTCAATGTTAGTCAAACTTCACTGGTCAGAGTGTCTTACTTCTCCTTCGCACATGTGAACATCAATCTTCTTCTTTCAGACAAATGCGAATGATGATCCAAATGATGAGGTCTTCTTGTCAATTTATATGTGCTTTATCTTGTGGGTTTTGACCAAGAGTCAAACCCCTCCAATTAGTGGTGGTGCTGACCTGTCAAATTTAGAGCCTACATGAAGAATAAAATATTAATATATTTCCCTTTGACTTTGCTGACTTAAATACTGACCGCAACTACAATATTTCAACACTCCTTCTTAGCTAGGGAGGTATTTCTCCTTGACTTCCACAGATGTACATATGCTGAATAAAATTTCCCCATTCCAAGAAAAGATTTGAAAGAGCTCAGCTATGTTGATGAATACGACCACCTCATGTTCTATACCAAAACCATGTGGAAAGCATCTCTGCATCGACATCAAATAAAGGAACTAGCTACCCACTAGTCCTTGGGTCACCAATCTTCCAAGTTACTTGGAGTCTTGTCAGGAACCCACCTGAACAATCTTCCAAGTCACCACTTGGAGTCTTGTCAAGGACCCCACCTGACCCATGGTGAGATCACAGCAATTTGCCAAGTCACCACTTGGAGTCTGGTCAGGAACCCCACCTGACCCATGGTGAAACTTGGGGCCATTTTTCCATTCCACATGTCATCACATGTTATTGAATGGTAAATACTAAAAATACTTGCCTGATGTTATAAGGCACAAGCTCAACCCACTAGCCAGACCTCATTGCAATATAGTAAGAACCCATTGATCGGGGGAGCAATCCAGGCCTTGATGCTAATTGAGCCAATCTCCCCAACCATAACCATAGTTTCTTAGTCAAAACCCATAACCTAAGGGAGATTATCCGCCCCTTGATGCTATAACATCAATTCTCCCTCTCACTGAGGGAGGGATTCTCAACCACTCCAAGCCTATCCCTGAGGTAAGCAAACTCCACCTAGGGTTAAGGCTTTGTGAAAATAACAACCACTTGCTCATCGGTAGAGATGTATTGAAGCCTCACTGCTCCCTTTTGAACAATGATCTGGACATAGTGGTACTTGATCTCGATGTGCTTTGACCTGTCATAGAACATTGGATTCTCTGAAAGTTTCACGCAACTCTGGTTATTACAATAGATCATGGTCGGTTCCAACACTTGATCAAACAATCTTGCGATTTGCTTCCGAAGCCATGGCGCTTCACAACTCACCAAACAAGCAACAATATACTTAGCTTCAGCTGTGCTGAGTGCAATAGCAGTTTGCTTCTTACTCATCAAATATATCATAGCAGGTCCCAAACTAAAACGACATCCCGATGTGCTTTTCCTATCATTAGTACTTCTAGCCCAATCTGAATCTGTGAATTCCAACAACTGTATGAAACATATCTCAATCCATATCCAATTGTACCATTATGTGCCACATACCTTGGCCTAACCATAAACTGACCAACTTGAATCCATTACCATAATTGCTTTCCGGTCACCCGTACTGGGTTCCCCCTCAAACGTTGAAACAAATCCTACTGAGAATCTAGGCTGCTCCCTCTGCCACTCTGCTTCATCAGATTGGATACCATGGGAATGGTTATGGACTTGTTGTCCATCACCCAACACCTTGATCTTGTAAATCCACCTTGAAGTTATCACTAATTTTCCACAAATCTCGGCACATTGATATCCTTCAAACTTGATGGCCTGCTTGCTTATGGAACCCTTCTGGTCAGTACACTTTCTCCCTCTTGAACAAGAATCACTTTTGGGAGAATCCTCTTTCCACAAACTTTGCTTTGTTCTTCCAATGCTTTCGATTGTTGCCAAAGCCATGGTAACCTTCACGATGTACCTGCAATCCTCACCCCATAAAAGACCGATTATAACCCAACAAATGAAACAAAGACAAGAGGCTAACAAATCAAAAAAATAATAATCAAGGAAGACATATGTAGATTACTTACCTTTTGAGGATTGTAGGAGATTGTCAACTCCCCTCCTGCTCCTTGCCTACTTGCAAAAATTACTGAAATCTATTTGCAATCTTATCAACCTAGTAAAATGTATCCTCGTTCTTATCATCAGCTACTAATGCTTTTGTAGTGTCATTCTTGGATTTCTTTTGATGTGGATGGTCATCATCATGACTGTCTGCAGCTGAGGCATGATGCTTGCCTTTCCTCTTCCTATTATTACTTCCTTTAGGACACTTGTCTTGTTAGTGGCCATACTTGTTGCAACTTGCAACAAAAACATTGAATTTTTGACATATCCGTCATTCCTTGAGAGGGAGGAGGTTTTCTTCCTGCATTTCTTTGAAACCTTCCAAAATTTCTCCTTCCTCTGCCATCTTTAGAGTGGGCTACAAAAGCTTGAGAGTCACCATCTTGAGGTCTTGGAGTCTTCCCCTTTGAGACAAGTCTACATTCCTCTTGAGTACATGAGGTCTATAATTCCTCAAAACTTGGAATACCCTTCCTGCCACAGATACTAGAAGCAAACAAATCCCATGAGTCAGGCAATCCATTAAGTGTTGTAGTCACAAGTTCTGTATCAGAAATAACTTCATCAATAGCTTGAAGTTGATCTCTCAATTGAGAGATCCTCATGAAATATGAAGCCACAATATCATCCTTTATCATTTTAACACCACTAAGTTCATTCTTCAAACTCATTTTTGTGACCATTGTTGTTCATGGTATACAATCCAACTAGGGCATCATACATCTTCTTTGAAGAGTTCAAACCCGAAACATATGGATCAGATGATCTTTGATAGATTCAACAATAATCCTCATGGCTGTGTTTTCATTCTTCTTGTACCATGCTTTTCCTTATCTTTTGGTTCAATAACCTTGCCTTTCACATGCTCCAGAACACCATTTTCTGCAAGAATAAGCTCAATTCTTGTCATCCATGCCCTGAAGTTTGTAGCACCTTCCAACTTGTTTTCTGTCTTAGTATAGATGATCATGGTCATAGATATGATCAAACAATCAGATTGCAGACGTAGATATCTTCAAGAGTGATCTCAATGCCCTTTTTCCCTTCACCAAAGCTTTGATACCATGTTGATTTTATAGTGCAATTAAAACAAGCACAAATTTTCTGCCAGATAATTACTTCCAATGATACAACTACTTCTTTTGCTCATTCCAAATGAAAAATTTCAAACATATTTATAGTAGGGAAGTAGTGATCACAATAAAACAAGGACACACAAGAGACACAAATTTATCCTGGGAAAACCCAAACCAGGGAAAAACCCAACAAATCTCTTCGTAGGAGAAATTGTCCAATTCAATCAAAATGTACATCTGATTTTCCTGTCAAAATATCATCCGATTGACCATACCACCATATTCCATGTCAAACCAAGTCAAAGGAGAGAGAAATTCTTCTGCTCACAAGTCAAAAATGGTCAAAGAGGCCAAAATTTAGCCTTTTTCTGCTCCTTGTCAACTAAGGTAAAAGGAGCTGAATTTGGTGCTGCTACTCTACAGAAAGATTTGGCCAAATTGTCCAGTTTGACCTGCGGTCGAAGCTAGTCAAGTCAGAAAAGTCAATGCCAGAATTTCTATTCAGAAAATCTGTCAACCTTCAGTCAAAGATGCCAGAATATTAGCTCCAATAAACCAGTCAAAGATTTGGTCAACACAGCCCAGAAAACAGTCAAAGTCAATGCTGGTCAAACAGATGAAAAGCTGGTCAAACTTCACTGGTCAAAGTGTCTTCCTTCTGCTTTGCACTCGTCTTCTCTTGAACAGATCCAAATGATGATCCAAATGAGGAGGTCTTCTTGTCAATTTATGTGTGTTTTATCTTGTGGGTTTTGACCAATTGTCAAACCCCTCCAATTGGTGGGGCCAACCTGTCAGATTTGGGGCCTACATGAAGAATAAAATATTAATTTGTTTCCCTTTGACTAAAATACTGACCACAGCTACACTATTTCAAGTTTCAACAAGCTCTGCATAAAGTTTACCATGAGGCTTTGCTTGATATTATAGGTTATTTTTCATGGATCATCTCAACCTACTTAATCACAATTTGCCACAGCACATATTATATCGTTCATTGGGGTTATGAATAAAGCTATATTGTGGATCAGGATATTTGGATACATACCCTGCAATGCACTTTGGAAGACAAGGTGAGTAACTGGTTTTATGATCATCTTCATGACCAGCAAAGGCCAGCAAATCAGAGGGGATGGATAGTAAAGGTGGAAAATGGGAAGCAGCAAGAGTGCATGCACCCCAACATCTCAAGCTCCAAGTCCTGGCTCTCACTACCCATAGTTATTTTCTTTTGCCTTGTTAAACTCTGCCAAATTTTAGAGATATTAAAATATTATATGTTAAGTCTAACTTATGAAATGGCCTTTCCAAATGCTGCTTGCATCATTGAGTGCTTGTATTTTCCGCTTATGCTGTAGTCTGTAAGTTTCTTCAAATTTATTGTAGTGTCTTTCTCCTTAGTCTGTTTCATTTATCTTCCTCTTCCGCCAGCATTTGTTACTTTTAAGTTTTGAGTACCTCTACTGGCAACCATTACTTTTCTTTTGAATTTTAGCTTTCTTTAGAACTCTGAAAATCCAATTTTCATGGGTAATAAAGCTTTGTGGCTTTTTTAAAACTTTGGATATTGATTTCTTGCCATTCTGTATAGCATTTTGGATCAAGAAGCAAAGTATATTCTGCTTGTTTGTTTCCTCGTCATATGATATTTAGATGGAGACTGATGTTGCTTTATTTTTGTTCAGCAATGTCTATGAATTTTGTTCAATATCTTCCTAATATTTTGGGAAGCTGTCAAGTTGCATGTTATCTGACATTGTTTATCTTACTTTTGGAAGTGATATGCTTCAAATCCTTAAACTAGGGAATTGTGAAAAAGTGTATCTACTATTACTTTTATCTGTACTTTGCCTTATTCTTATATGGTTATTGTATTTGACTATTGTTAATTTTAGATAATAATGGTATGTTCTATGCTTATGAGCAATTTACTTCAATTTTCTTATTAGCCCAATATCAATTTCCAGATTAGCAATCACATCATGTTAATTTTAGGCAACAATGGTATGTTTATGCTTTAGAGCAATTTTACTTCAATTTTTTATTAGCCCAATATCAATATTCAGATTAGCAATGACATCAACATGATAGGAAAATGCAGATAGAACATAAACATAAAACAGTAGAAGACAAGCCAAAACCAGAGAACATAAACATAAACAGTAGAAGACAAGCCAAGACAAGAGGACACAAGATGTGGCACCAGCCAGGGACAAACCTCAATGTGGGAAAACCCTTGATCAATTCTTTTTATGATTTTAAATAGTTCAGCAAAGAGAGAGATTGTACAATTTACAAATCTGATAATTTATAACAGCAACAAAGGAACCCTAACCAGAAAAGTCAAAGCTGGTCAACAGGGCAGATTTGACCCTCAACAAATTGGTCAACTTCAGTCAACTTCGGCCTCCAATCAGCAAGATGAATTAGCCCTCAAACAGCCTAGTCAAATTTGGTCAAACAGCCTGCAGTTAGCCCTAGCTGCAGTCAATGCTGGTCAAAGTCAATGTTTGGCCTCGATTTTTGTGCCTGGAAATGCAACCTGCCCAAACAGAAATACCTCACCCAAAAGCGTAGTCAAACAGGTCAATGCATGGTTAAACTGTCCAGAAATTCGGTCTCCTGAAATTTCGCCTTGTAAAATTTGCTCTCTTGAAATTTCAGCGTCCTGAAATTTCGCTCTTTTGAAATTTCGGATGTGTGGAGAGAGAGAGGCCCAAAAATCCGTACTCAATCAATGAGGAGAGAGAGAGAAGTGTGAAGATGAGTGTGTCCAAATGAGGCTAAGTCACCTTCTTTTTATATGCAACGTTGAGGATGAATAGATGTCACGGTTGGGCTTCTAAGCCTACATAAGTTCGCTGGCTGACCTTGACAATTTTACCATAATCAAAATAAATTCATAACTTCATTTGTACATGTCAAAACCGGATGATCTTTAGATCAATCCTTCACCTCTCGGAGAGAGGAATCCAAGAAAAATATTAGTTGTCATAAATAAGATGACCCATGTGGAGTTTGGCCCTAGTTGTCAATTTTAACAGTCCCTCTCAACTAGGGAGAACTCCATCTGCTAATCCATCTGCCAATCTGTACTATCTTTGCCATCAATGCACTGCTTTGCTTTTCTCTATTGAACTATGAAGAAGAAGTGATTGAGAATGTATCATACCATTCTCTATTGACCCGAAGTCAATCTCAATCAAAGGAGAGTGTGCCATACCACTCTTACTGACCTGAAGTCAGTTCCAATCAAAAGAGAGTGTTTCATACCACTCTTACTGATCTGAAGTCAGTTCTAATAAAAAGAGAGTGACTTATACCACTCTTATTGACCCGAAGTCAGTTCCAATTGATCCCAGATGAATATCAGTCATCCTAGCATAGAGAATATGGTACTACATGATGCGTCCATCAGTAGTACTATGGTCCCTATCTTCATTTCCCTACTCGTTGGCCAGATGAGAGGTACTTCCCATGAGTCTCAGACTGCATGGGTAGAATGTCTCAGCAAGAGAAGGATGAACTACTCATCCTGTCTACATGTCGCCAAGGGGTATCGCAGGGGAAGGCTAAACCACTCACTTTGTACACAACAAATCACTAGAGGAAGGCTGAACCACTCACCCTACGGTTGCTCATCGTTCCAAGAAGTACCCCAAGCCCCCTGGAGCTCCCAAAGCTCAATGTCCATCCATACAGGACTCTCATAAGAGGGTCTCTCCACGACAATAAGTCGTTCTCGGAAGGCCAAGAACTTGACCTTCCCTAGGGGCTTTGTTAGAATATCGACGACTTATTCATCAATCCCAATGTGATGGAGCCTTATTGCTCCTCATTGTACCATATCCCAGATAAAGTGGTACCTGGTATCTATATTCTTGGAGCGATCATGAAACACGGGATTCTCTGATAATCAGATCCCACTCTGGTTGTCGCAGATGATCACGGTGGTATCCAACACATGTCCAAATAACTCACTGAAGAGCTTCCTCAACTAGACAACTTCACAAGAGGCCATACTAGTAGCTATGTATTCGGCCTCGGCGGTGCTCAAGGCAACCGATTTCTGCGTCCTACTCATCCAGGATATCGAAGCATAACCCAAGGAAAAACAACATCCAGAAGTGCTCTTGTGATCCACCACACTACAAGCCCAATCAGCATCAGAATAACCATGTAGCCTCACATTTCCGATAGTGTATCTCAGTCCATGAGTGATTGTGCCCTGAAGATATCTCAGAAGTTTCTTGGCAGCAATCCAATGTATATGATGAGGCTCAACCACGTATTGGCTCAATGTGTTAACTGCAAAACATATGTCTGGACGGGAGTTCACCAGGAACATTAGTGCTCCTATGAGTTGACGATACTCAGAAGCATTTCCCAATTCAGGTCCAGCAGCACTACCACTTAACTTCTTAAAGTTAAGTTCCATCGGGGTAGTCATAGGCTTGTAGTCCACCATCCCAAATCTTTCTAATATCTTCACAACATCTTTTCTTTGAGATATGAAAATTTCACTTGGCTTTTGTCAGACCTCCAACCCTAGGAAATAGTGCATCGGTCCTAGGTCCTTCATCTCAAATTCAGAAGCCAACTCCCTCTTACATTTGTGAATGAGAGGGTTTGCACCTGTTAGAAAGAGGTCGTCCACATAAAGTACCAGAATGAGAGGTTTATCGTTTTCAACCTTAAAGTAAAGGTTCGGATCGACTTCACTTCTAGTGAATCCCAGCTTTCATCAGATAGCTATGATCCTCTCATACCAAGCCCAAGGTGCTTGCTTCAATCCATAAAGAGCTTTATTCAGTCTGCATACATGAGATTCCCGATCATGAACCTCAAACCCCTCGGGTTGTTCCACATAGAATTCCTCTTTGATTGAACCGTGCAGGAAAGAAGTCTTGACATCCATCTGATGTAGGTTCCATCCTTGTGAGGCAACAAGGGCTATGATCCAGTGGATGGTGGTGTATCGGGCAATAGGTGCAAATATTTCATCGTAATCTACACCTTCCTTTTGAGAGAAGCCTCGAGTAACAAAGTGAGCCTTGAACTTTTCTGCACTTCCATCAACTCCATGCTTGATTTTGTAGAGCGACTTAGAGGTGACAACTGATTTGCCATGGGTCTAGGGACCACATCCCAGACATCTTTCTTCACAATTGACTCGTATTCTTCATTCATAACATCCTTCCATACTTGATGCTTCACGACTTCTTCGAATGATAGTGCTCATGGCGGTATTTGCAGCTTCAACCCATAGGAACTTCAAAAAGTCTTGATCATGAAGCATGGCATGAACTGCTTCTACAATAGAGCGATTCTTCCTTTCAGCCACACCGTTTTGCTCAGGGGTATATGGAGTTATAGTCTCCCTCTTAATGCCAGCTTCTATGCAATAATCTTGGAATTCTTTGGATTCGTACTCGGTCCCATTATCAGTCCTCAATATCTTGATTTTCTTCTCGGATTGATTTTCGATCAAGGCTTTGAAGTGTCGAAACCAGGTGAATACTTCATCCTCCTTCTTCAAGAAGTAGATCCAGGTATTGCGAGAATAATCATCCGCAAAGGTGAGATAATATAAGTTTCTTCCCAAAGAGTTTACGGGCATCATACCAGATATGTCGGAGTGGATCAATTGCAATATATTTGTGGTCTTGCTATTACTTGAGGGGAATGGTCCCCTTGTAAGTTTTCCTTCGGCACATCCCAGACATACACCTTCATGCTCTACTTTGAACTCGGGCATACCTATCACCATCTATCTCACATCAGGTAGGGCCTTATAATGAAGATGGGCAAACCTCCGGTGCCATAGTTCAGATTGTAGAGATGTGTCGCAAGACATGGCTCCCAATGGACTTCCTCCAACTTGAAACAAAGCGTCAACCCTAAACCCAAGAGTAAAAGCATCTTTAAAATTTCTTTTTGAAACACGTACCTTTCCATCAATAAAAGCCACCTTGAATCCTTTGTCTTTCGTTTGCCGAAATGGACACTAGGTTCTTTTTGAGATCGGGTACATATAGTACTTCTTGCAAATGAATACTGTTACCTTGATTCAATTGAAGCGTAACATTTCCTACTTGCTTCACGGGATAGGTGGCATCGTCTCCAAGGATGATCTCCAAGTTTGTCTCCTTTTCTATCAGATTAGAGAGGGCTTCCTTGTATCCAGTGAAGTGCTTTGAGGCACCACTATCAATCAGCCAATTTCTCGAAGTGTCCGGAGGAGAGGCAGTGGAGAGGGCCAATATAAGATAATACTCTTTTTGCTTATTGTTAACAACATTTGATTCTTCATACCTGGAGTTCCCTGATTTCTTGGAGGGTCGACCATTTCCTTGATGTCCTGCATTCCTTTTTCCTTTGCTATTGGACTTGCGATTCCTTTGATCGTTGATGTTGAAGTTGCCCCTGGAATGATTGTGATCATCATCATGCGATGTGTCCCTTCGATTTGGACACTCCTTGCATAGTGGCCAAACTTATTGGCATTTGCAAACAAAGCATCTTCCCTTCCATTTTTGAATCCCGATGGTCTTCCTTGACTTTGCTTCTTTGAACTTGCATTGTTCTTCCTCTTGGGATGAGTGGAGAATGCAGTGGGGTTTTTTTTATTAGAAGGCATTTCTTGCTCCACCATTCTTGTTTCTTCTTGAATGCATCTCGACATCAATTCTTCAAACCTTGAAATTCGATCATTGTTGAGGATGGTGGTTTTAAATACATACCACTCAGGTGGGAGTCCTCCAAGGGTGGTGAGAGTAAGTTCCCTGTCAGGAATGACTTCTCCAATCGAGGGTAGATAATTTTTGATTTCAGTGATCCTCAAGAAATAGGATTGAATATCCTTGTCCTTACCTTTCTTAATATCCTTGAACTTATTCTTGAGAAATAGAATTTGATTAGCATTACTAACCTTGAGTATGTCGACCAACTTGTCGTAGATCTCTTTGGAGGTCTTCAATTCAGAGATATAGGCCACCAGATGCTTGTCAATGGAATCCTTGATAATCTTCTTTGCTTTGAATTTAGCTCTATTTTACTTGGTCTTCGCAACAGTTGGTGCATTTGAAGGAGGTTCAGGGATTTTACCCTACACATAGTCCATCACTTCTTTCTCTTCCAAGGTCAAATCAAGAGACATCTTCCATCCATAATAGTCAGGTTTATCATGGAGCTTTTCTTCAGCGTAGAAGTAGGATGAGGAACCCATTGAGCCTTTTGTCCTTGTCCAACTGTCTTTGGTGATTTCTCTTTCACTCTTGCTTGGGCTTTGTCTTCACCTCAACTCTGATACCATGTTAACTTTAGGCAACAATGGTATGTTCTATGCTTTAGAGCAATTTTACTTCAATTTCTTTATTAGCCCGATATCAATATTCAGATTAGCAATCACTTGAACATGATAGTAAAATGCAGATAGAACATAAACATAAATAGTAGAAGACAATCAAGACAAGAGGACACAAGATGTGGCACCAGCCAGGGACAAACCCTAATGTGGGGAAACCCTTGATTAATTCTTCTTATAGTCTTCAATAGTTCAGTAGAGAGAGAGATAGTACAATTTGCAAATCTGATAATTTATAACAACAACAAAAGAGCCCTAAATAGAAAAGTCAAAGCTGGTCAACAGGGCAGATTTGACCCTCAACAAATTGGTCAACTTCGGCCTCCAAACAACAAGATGGATCAACCCTCAAAACAGGCCAAAAACAGTCCAGTCAAATCTGGTCAAACAGCCAACCCTATAGTCGGCCCTAGCTGCAGTCAATGCTGGTCAAAGTCAATGTTTGGCCTCGATTTCTGTGCCCAGAAATGCAACCTGCCCAAACAGAAATGCCTCACCCAAAAACATAGTCAAACAGGTCAACGCTGCTGGTCAACACATGGTTAAACTGTACAGAAATTCGCTCTCCTGAAATTTCGGCCTCCTGAAATTTCGCTCTTTTGAAATTTCGGCCTCCTGAAATTTCAGACGTGTGGAGAGAGAGAGGCCCAGAAATCCGTACCCAATCAAAATGAGGATAGAGAGAGAAGTGTGAAGATGAGTGTGTCCAAATGAGGCTAAGTTACCTTCTATTTATATGCAACGTTGAGGATGAATAGATGTCACTGTTGGGTTTCTGAGCCTACATAAGTTTGTTGGCCGACCTTGACAATTTGACCATGATCAAAATAAATTCATAACTTCATTTGTGCATGTCAGAATTGGATGATCTTTAGATCAATCCTTCACCTCTCGGAGAGAGGAATCCAAGAAAAATATCAACTGTCATAAATAAGATGACCCATGTGGAATTTGGCCCTAGTTGCCAATTTTAACACATTAACATGAGAGTAAATGCAGATAGAACATAAATAAATAAAACAATAGAAGAAAAGCCAAGAGAAGAGGACACAAGTTATGGCGCCAACCATTTGATCAATTCTTCTTATTATTCTTCAAAAGTTCAGCAGAGAGAGAGAGTACAATATGCAATATTCATTTGCCCAATCAAAGTGAAATCTGTCCAAACAAACAGCAGCCACAGAAAACCCTAACCAGAAGGTCAACCCTGGTTAACAGGGCAGAATTTGACCTCCAAAACAGCTTGGTCAAATCCAGTCAACTCGGCCTCCAACAGTCATTTGAATCAGCCCAAAACAGTCCCGAAAAACTCAGTCAAACTTGGTCAACGCAAGTCAATGCTGGTCAAACAGTACAGATTGCCTCTATTTTTGTGCCCAGAAATGTGGCCTGCCCAAACAGAATTTATCCCACCAAAATTGCAGTCAAACAATGTCAACGCTGCTGGTCAAACTTCCCTGAAATTTGGTCAATGCTGAAACAGAAAATCTTTCTTCTTCGCACGTGGAGAGAGAGAGGAGCTCAAAAATCTGTATCCAATCAGATGAGGAGAGAGAGATGTATGAGAAGATGAGTGATGTCCAAATGAGGCAAAGGCACCTTCTATTTATATGCAAACGTTGAGGATGAATAGACGTGACTGTTGGGTTTCTAAGGCTACATTAATTTGCTGGCTGACCTTGACAATTTGTCCATAAATAAAATAGAATCATAATTCCATTTGTACATCTCAGAATGAGATGATCTTTAGATCAATCATACACCTATCAGAGAGAGGAATCCAATAAAAATATCAGCTGCATCATATGAGCTGTTGCCCTTGTTGCCAAATTTAACAACTATTATTAGCATTAGATCTTGGAAAGCACTCTAGAACGTTATTCAGTTTAGAACCCAGCTGTTGACGTGCTATCGTATGTGCCCATTAGAGTGATTTTGGAGTAGCCATGAGTTTTGCATGTACTCTTTTTCTAAGCCTCTGTTTTTCTTGGAATTTTATGTCAAGTTTCTTTTCTGAAATGTTGTTCTTATCTCACAGCTCCAAGACATGACATTATCTCTAGCTTCTTCTTCACACCCAGAGGTTTGGTTTTGAAGACGAAACTGACATCAGTAGTGGACAAGGCAGTTGGTGCCCTTCGATGTTGTAGTATGGCTCCCTCAAGTACCTCGAACATTTCTTTTTACAGATTGATATTATCTGACAGGCCTCTGGATGATATGATAGTCGTGGGTACTGTACATGAAATTTGGTAACTGATTCCAGCTGTGTTGCTCTCAAACGATCTGAATCACATCATGAGCTATTTTGATATTTTTATTAGATTCAAACATAGGAGTAAGAAACCTTGAACTCTCTCTCTCTGGTTGTATTCAATGCCTGCTACATGCATTGAGTGAGTTCCTTTCATATTTTTTTATTAGTTTGCTTTCGTTGAACATGACCTGGAGGCTACTGTTTGATGTGAGATATACAAGGTGGTAGACGTATCTCACATGCTAGGAAGCATCCCTTTGCATAAGTGGCTGTAACTGGGGGGGGGTATCTATTCTGCAATTGTTGACCAGAACTTGCACCTAGCCCCTTTGGCATGCACAAGCACTAGGAAACAGAAGTGCCTTTCTTTCATTGACTAACAAACTGCTGTTAACAAAATTTCACTGTGATAGTTACTGCCCAGTTTTAAGGATGAGAAGAGGGTGGGCTTTGATCCACTTATATGTGTGCAGGGAATGCAATGCATGTGTCACACATTTGACCACTATCTCCAGGTGTCCCCATGGAAACCACAAGGGGCCAGATCAGCCCTTATGGTACTTGAAGCTTGGTCAACTATGATAAATTCCTCATTCCTCGCCATTGGTTCCAACCCCTTTGGACTTGTTCAGATTCTAGTTTTTACTTCCTACTACAGCGGAAGTGATATGAGTCTGTGACATGTTAAATTGTTCACATGATTTTAAGATTCATACAAAACGAATATGGGATTGTAACATAAGTACTCTGAGCAGGATTATGAGCAGGATTATTGGAGGTTTTGTTTGTTGGTGTTTCTCTGAATCCTGGAGTGACATGACATGTTAAATTGTTTAAATGATTTCAAGATTTATACACAACCATTATGGGATTGTAATGTAAGTACTTTGAGCAGGATTACTGGGGGTTATTTTTATTGGTGTTACTCTGAATCCTCCAGTGATATGACATGTTAAATTGTTCACATGATTTCAAGATTAATACACAACCGTTATGGGATTACTGGAGGTCATGTTTATCGGTGTGTCTCTGAATCCTGCAGAGATTTCTTTTTATTTGAGAGTAACAAGCGCATGGTATTTTTCTTTTTGGAAACTTATCCAACTATTCCAGAGATTACAATGGGCTTCCATCAAGCGTTCTCAGTGAGCATTTGCATTCTTTTGCACAACTGTTCAGGGCGTGAAGCTCATCAAGTGATTTAAAAGCGTCTGAAGTACAGGGTTGCATGTCAACATAAAAAGAAGATGCTAGAGTCATCAAAACTGTTTTGCACCATCTTATGTGTCAAAAAATAATATCATAAAATAAATAATTATAATAATATTAATGAATTGTCATCATCTTGTGAGACATGACCCTTTGACTTAGAGGTAGAAAATGTTACCTGCCTATACACGAATAGGTGAAGGTGGTCAGTGCTGAAGTATACCACTTAGTAATATCGTATATCGGGATTCGGGACACGGGGATCAAATATATCTTCAATAATAAAGCATAATTCAGTAAGAGATGATGGATACTGCCATACAATGTGGGGTATATATCTTACAATTGTAACTCCAATACAAGAATCACACCACACAAGGTTTAATTTTTTAAATAATAATTATTGTAAATAAATAACGTTATCCTATCAAGGTGGTGTTTGATGTGAGGTGTTGGGTTCTAGTCTGGTTGAGGTTGGAGCCTGGCTGAGTCCTGCTGGGTTACCAGCTGCTATTTCAGCTGGCATTTGAGCTGACCTCCATCGAGATATTCCGGGCAAGAGGGGGGGGATCCCATGAGGTTTTCCTTAAAAGAATAATTAGGTACATGACACACCTCAATATCAAATCAAAGAACACCAGTTCCTCATCATGTGTGATGTGTATATACTAAAAAATATTAAAATCTGTTTTGCCTCAGGGCTGATGCAATAACACAAACACAAATACATTGTGTATATACTAAAAAATATTAAAATATGTTTTGCCCCAGGGCTGATGCAATAACACGAACACAAATACATTACTAATCACGTTCACTCTACTCATCGGTGGTAATGAACTGCACTCAATTCAGATTTGGATTCTAGAATCTGAATATGTGCTGAGGCAGGCCATGGGCTCAATGGAGGGGTGGGTTCCCAAGGATTAGCCTTCTCCAAGTCAAAAGTAGAAGAGACGTGACCATGGGCTTTTGAGAAATTGGTTAAACCATTCCGCAGGAAGAGACAACTGTTGATTCTGTGCATCCCAACCACACAGACACCTTGATTGCAGCCCTTTCTTGTAGGAGAGTGGGGTCTGTTAGTCAAATTTGGATTAGTCTATTGGTTTTGTGGATTGTCTTGTGTCCTCGACAGAGTATTTTCTTGTCTTGTCTTCATAGGCAGCTTCATTGGTGGTGTCAGATTTTAACCTGGTTTTACCTGTGAATTTGAACATTGTGCTCTCATGCTTTGAGTAAGTAGATTATGTGTGTAATCATGTTTCACAAATTAATATGAACCTTCTTGCCATGTTAACTGATCTAAGATTAAGCTGGTGTGTAATATTTCAATAAGCCATCTCCAAGTATCACCAAATGAATTGGACTTCAGCATGACAAGTAATGAAAGTTAAGTTGAATATTTCATGTAGTTCAAACTTCGAAGTTCAAATATTTTGAAGACTTTGTTCGAGTCTTGTTTCAATGTCTAATTGAGCATGGTTGAGTTTCTGATACTTGCATTTTTCTGGTCTGTTGCTTCTTTTGGAAAGTCTAAAACAAGAACTGTAAGAGTAATATACTTTGTTTTTATTTGCGGTGATTTCAAAGATCAGTTCTAATCTGTTGTAATGGGTTAGGTTCACCAAGAATATCTTGAAGCTGGAGCAGAGATCATAATCACAGCATCATACCAAGTGAGTTCATGTATTTTTTCACTATCTATTTATTCAATATATGATTTTTTTTCTTTTTCCACCTTTTTTGTTTATTCAAATTTTCCTTTTTTGAATATAAGCTTCTTATTTCAATTCCTAATTACTATAATTTGACTCCATACAGGCAACTATTCAAGGCTTTGAATCAAAAGGCTTTTCAGTAACAGAGGGAGAAGCTTTGTTGCGCAAGAGTGTTGAGATTGCTTGTGAAGCACGTGAACAGTTTTGGAAAAAATGTGCTGAAATCTTAAATGGTAGTGTTGATGATGCCCAAATTCCAAAAGTTAGACCTATATTAGTGGCAGCTTCCGTGGGAAGTTATGGGGCTTACCTGGCAGATGGTTCTGAATACAGGTGAACATATGCATAAATACTTGTTGACCTGCATGTCAACTTCTTCTGCCAGTTTTTCTTGTTTTGCATGAATTTTTGGATTGGCTAATAGGAGACAATTAAGACAATATATTTCTAAGTGGTCTGTATTATGTTGGGTTTATGTGACTTGCAGTGGTGATTATGGACCTGGTATGACAGTACAGGCTTTAAAAGATTTCCATCGAAGACGTGTGCAAGTTCTTGCAGAATCAGGAGCTGATTTATTAGCTTTTGAAACAATACCAAATAAGTTGGAGGCTCAGGTATGCCACTCCTGAATCTTTCATGACTGAATTTAGTGGTGAAACTGCTTTTACCGGGTTTATCAAGTTAGAGATATCGCTGGCTGATCCTTCCTGCACTGTTAATGCTTTACCCCTTGTGAATGGGGGTAAATGCTAGTTTGTGACCCCCGAGGATGCATTTGGGTAGAGTGGATTTTCATTTAGTAGCTTTTGAAACAATACCAAATAAGTTGGAGGCTCAGGTATGCTACTCCTGAATCTTTCATGACTCACTGCATCCCAAGGTGAGGTTCTAGTGGTGAAAGTGCTTTTGCCAGGTTCATCAAGTTAGAGATATAGCTGGCTGATCCTTCCCGCACTGTTAATGCTTTACTCCTTGTGAATGGAGGGTAAATGCCAATTTGTGATCCCCGAGGATGCATTTTGGTAGAGTGGATTGACCATTCTGGTTATTTCTGTCATGGGAAGGGCACTAGGCCATCTTATACTTGAAGGAGAGGTATCATAATAAAAGAAAAGATACACAATGCTTTTGCAAGTGTTCAGAAAACTTTATGATTTCTTCGTTTAGTTGATACTAGACTGTTAATTTTCTAACACCAGATCTGATTCAATATTCCCAGCAATATTTATATGCAAAAATTATTTAACCCTGTAAATTAATTTTCTGTGTTGCTGGATAAAAAATACACTTCTATTTTAACAATTAAAATGCAGCAGAAGCACAAGTAGAAAAATCAACCTCACAATAGAAATTTCAAATCCTCCTATTTACTTGTCACTTCTATTATTCAGAATAAATAAGGGCTCCCGAATAGGGAAAATGGCCCATACAGAAATGCAGAATTTATACAGCAATTGGTACCGGGCAATCTCGCTGCCCTGGAAGTTTTGGTCCTCTGACAATTTGGCCTCTTTGAAATTTTCAGACCCTGGAAAAATCGGCTTCTTCAACCTGAATTCAGCATCGTCTGTCCTAGTCTGTCCTAGCCCTGTACGGACTGTGCATTGGAATAATATCTCACCCTTCACCTAGACCATATGGCTCCCTGTGCAAGCATCCAAGCTGAGTTTCAACTTCCCTATGAACCAAGAACCAATGACTCAACTACGGTTGAATTTGGGTGTGTTTTGGTTTAATTCGATTCCCTATTTTAATTTGTGAATCTTATCAAATTCACCCATATTTATTGAACTAACTCAATGCTAAATGAGGAGTTAGATGATCCTTGACAAACAAAGGATTACTACAAGAATTTGGGTGTGTTTTGGTTTAATTCGATTCCCTATTTTAATTTGTGAATCTTATCAAATTCACCCATATTTATTGAACTAACTCAATGCTAAATGAGGAGTTAGATGATCCTTGACAAACAAAGGATTACTACAAGTTGCACCCGAAGAATGGAGATGAGATATAGGGCTTGTAATGTGGCATGGAAGGCCTCAAGTATGATATAAGGCAGATGGAACATGCTATCTCAATCATGGCTTCCCAAATAGTGCCCCTCCTATAACCCAAAGGGAGGTCCCATTGGACTAGGGTCAAAGATTAACTCCCCAGGTGAGGTGAGAGAACAATAATATGGTTAAGGTATATCAATCTTCCAGATCATCCTAGTATCCATACTAAATGCTTCAAAACAAACAAGTATAAGCACATGATTGCGAAATGATCAATGTACCTTTTGAATGGTAGCCAACCTTCACTCCAAGTGCTAATGTCAGATGGGTGAGAAGCACATGGCTGATGCAAATGGCAGAGGTACATGATATATCATCATCGAATGGTGGTTGGCAAGGGCTGCTAGATGTCTATCTATGTGGCTATTTTCTCAAATGTAAGAGAAAAATTTCCTCCTATGGGGTTACCCGTTTTGGTGGGTAACAGGCCTTAGGCCCCTTTGAGGGTCAAGAGGGCCTTGTTACCCACCACTTTGTGGGTGATATCCATAGCATAATTTTTTTCTAGATGGTCCTCAGCCGGTAGCGAACAACCCTTTGCAGGCCACCAAATAGCTCGATGTGCCACTATCTTCGCCACCTAAGCTAACCATGTGGTTCCTCGCCCATCTGTTATGATTGTATATTTGAAGGTGGGCCTCTCGACCTCAAAGATATGGCTTTTAATCAATGTAGTTGAGTAATTTTGTTTACTTATCATGGACACTTTTGGGCATGGATTGGTGGGGGGATTCGGCGGAAAGAGTGGGCTAGGTCTGTACTCTTGTATCCTATGACGAATGATCCGGATTTAAACAGGAACGCAATAAAATACAGAGATAACCATATACACAACGATGCAACGGAAATAATGCTTCATTTCATTAATGGAAAATACTGAAATATGCTTACAACCAGAAATGGAAATAAACCAGCTAGGGCGATGGTAGCTTATCTCTGAGAAGAGATGTGGCGGCTACATGCCTCTAAACTATTCTGAACTATGTTACAATGAGGCTCGAAGGCCTATTTATTGTTGAGAAACAATGGAAAACCCTTCACATTCCAAAACCTAACCCTTAGAAGATGAAACGCCAAATTGTGGGCCCCGTTTTGGGTAAATTGGTAAATCAATTTCCCGAGGTCGTAACTTTGGCATACGATCTTCGTTTGACGCGTATGATAGCTCGTTAGAAAGATCTATCTGAGAACTACCACTTTGGGAAGGGCAATGTTGCCCCCATATTTCCCAAAAAACGTCGTTTAGGGCCTCAAAATGGCTCCGGAAGTTCAGGACCCGAAAAAACTGCTAAAAATAGTAAATTGTGCTACAATTACGGAAACTGAAAAAACTGAAAGAGATAGTCGCGGGGGTCCAAATGGAATAGGTGGGTGGCCACCAACATCCACCTGGATCAATGAATTTGGTGGTTAGCCTTATATCCTAGTCCCATGGGATCTCCTTTATTGGCTATTAGCTTTAGGGATGGCAGTACATGGGAAATCCCAATTTTGGTTGTGTGGTCCTGCTTTGCGACACCATATATGTCACTCCCCTCTGCTCATTTTAATCCCATTCATCACTTTTCGCATTTGCATCCACATGTGTCCATTGGTCCACATAGGGTTAGCCTCCCTGCCCCTTGGTCAACACTTTGGGTCGGGCCTAGAACGATGCCTAGAGGTCGATGCAACTAAAAGGGCAGGAAAATGTATAATTTGGCCACTTACAATAGCAAATGTACACCACAAAATGCAAAAGTTGGTCGGGACATACAAATTTAGCATGTGGGCAAAAGCCAAACATGAGCTCTACCCCTCATTCATGGCCATCACCCTAGTTCCTATGGGCCCTAGATGAGCCCCCTATACATTAAGGAACCTATGATTGTCCCAACCCCCAGTGGGCAATGAGCAGCCCCACCTTAAAGGGGGGTATGCTATATTCTACACATCATGCTCCCATCCCTTAGAGCCCTGAGTAGTTATGAAGAAAAATCATTCAAAGGCAAAAGGCATATGAAGAAGGGTGGAAAAACAAAAGTCGAGGTAATTCATGTATCACGATTTGGTCCCTCCTACACTCATATACCCAAGTGTGGGTTTCCCTCATCATAACTACCTTTGTACCATGACATGTGGCTTGGAGCCTTCCCCTAATCACCACCCCCTCTCATCACTGTATCACATGCCAACTACCCATTGATGCATGTACCATGGATATCCTATCCCTTTTAGAGGTTGAAACCACCTAATAGGGTCCTTGGTTAACCCCCGTATTGAGCTTGGAGACGCTTGTACATGCCACGGCCCACTATGGAAGAGCATGCCACCATGAATTGCCCACTTGATTCCATGATTTGGAAGTTATTTTACTTGATTACTCTAATGATCTAAGTCACCTGACACGGGGATTCGGGACACGTAGGATTCGAGATTCGTGGTGTCGGATTCGGACACGCTGACCCCCCGGAACAGGACACGTTATATATT
>APFE031161059.1:107837-151437 GCA_000404065.3 Pinus taeda
AACCACTCTCAAACATCCTGAGTCATTTCATGGTAATGTTAAAAATTTAAGTAAAGGATGAAAATGAAGATTAAGGAGAATGTCACTTTTACTTTAAGAATTTAACATTACCATGAATAGCATATCAATACTAGGGCCTAGACTTGATCATGAAGCTGCCAAAATGCTCTACTCCTTGCTGCAACAACACAAATCACTTGCCAAATGAAAATATTAATGAGCAAACACGCCCTTTTCTTTCCTGCACTGAGCTTAGCGAGTCCTGGAAACCATAGACGTGTCTGAAAATCGCGACACGCCCCTGAAAATCGCGACACGCCCTCGGACACGACGTGTCCTGTGATTTGGACACGAATCCGGACCGAATCGTGTTGGATTCGCCGGATTCGGGATTCGCAGGGGGTTTAGGACAAATCCGGTGACTTAGCTAATGATTGGTTGTATTGGAGGGCAAGGGGATGCATTGGATCTTATGTAGGATTGCAGGTAGGGTGAGCATTGAGAGCCATGGGGCTCCACCATAGCAGACAACACTTCATGGATCCCTTGTACCATTCAGTGATTTCTCATGTTCCACCTTTTGGATGAGGATGATGCACTTGGTTCACCATGCCTAGCCAACTTCACACTTGCCCCATACACTTGGCAGATGTTCCAGGGTCGAGATGAGGATGTGTCTCATTGTAGGAGACAAAGGGAGGGATTATGTCGTCATCCTAGCTCTTACAGATGGTTTATAAACATTATCGATCCACTGGAGACCCATGAGGATGTCATTGTGCCCCCACACCCACTTAGGAGCACCACATGTGGCTTGCTTGGAAAACAAGGGGCCAATCCCTTGTCCACTATGTTTGGAGCATTTTCACCCAACTTGGCACATTTGGACTCCATTAGGCCTCTTCAATGCCCCAACGACCCATCATATTCATTATTTTGCCCTCTTGAGAGACTCTTCTTTATATTTTTGAGCTATCTTGGTGGGCTTGTCACCAAGGCATATCATTATTGTACATTATTTTATTATTTGGGGCTAAATTAGTCAAATTAGGCCATTCAAACCCCCTATTGAACTATATAAATAAATGAGAGGTGATTCATTTCTCTCATCATCACTTGGAATTAGTAGCTACTTGGAGAATTTCGCATTCCCTTTTGGAGGACGAGTTTGGTTTCATGGATGAATTTTGATGTTTGGATACTATTCTATTGATCTTGGAGCTTCATTCTTGTCATAATTTGATGATTGGATATACTCGTTGTACATGTAAGTGATCTCTTTTTCATGTTTATTCTTATTTTTATCTTGTCACAAGAATGTTGTTGGGATTTTTGCTATCTAGGTCTGAAATTGCCTCTAATTTATGTGAAATCGAGTGTTGTTGGGATTTTTGCTATCTAGGTCTGAAATTGCCTCTAATTTATGTGAAATTGTGGAATTGTTGATCTCTTGCATGCATTACATGTGTCATGTATGAATGGGTGAATGTTCTTAGAGGTTATTTTCATTAAATATACCTTGATAAGTCATCAATTATTGAATATCAAATTATAAATTCCTTTGGTAGTTTTCACATGCCCTAATTTTCCATGTGAAGTTGTCAAAAGGACTCCTTGATTGGGTATAGTCTCTCCAAATCACAAATTCTCCTTTACTCCATCTCTCCCAAAGGCAAGGCACTAATCCAACCATTGGTGATCATTTAAACGATTATTTTTCTCGCCTTCCCCTTCTCTTTCTAGGCCTAGCCCTAATAGGTCACCTAAGGCATTAATCGAATTCCCTTCTAGCCATCCAATCACCTTGATTTTTGGTCCATGACTACATTGGGGTTTTGTCTAGAGGTCCTCCAAGTTTAAAGCAAATTTGATGGTGGAATCCCAAGATATAGCAAGCCTTAGCCACAAGACCATTTCTTGCCCTAGATTGACTTAGGTTAGCGTCCTCATTAGGATCATTGCATTCAAATCTCAAAATAAAATTAGTCTTTTGGTCATATTCCCTACCCTAATTAGGTCAAGCCCCTCATTGGTTGATCAACTCCATACCCTTGACCTAGTTTGGGGTCCACTTGGCTCTTTGTGGTCCTGCAACTTTGTAACTCCAATTCCACAAGGATTGCATAGAAGCCTCTTATCCATAACGATCCTTAGGTCCAAGAACTCCCTTTCTAAGGCATATCCTCCAAACCTAGGCCCAAGAATCCTCTCAGCCCTTCCTAGTGAGCCCATCACTTGTCTTTTGAAGCAAGCAAGTTATTTAATTGAGCCTCTCTTGTGAATAGGCATTAGGGATCACTCTCTGTTCATTCATAGATCTATCCTTCCTAGTGATTCCCCTTATACCGGGTCTCCTCCGATCGATGAAAGTCCATAATGAGTAGGGAGCCTTAGCTAAGGTGACAATGGACTATCGCTCCATTGTTTCCCCTTGACCTAGTAGTTGCTCTATAGGATCTCCTCCTAGGACCCCTACTAGTTTGAGTGATAAAAGGCTTTGTGGAAGGTGGTTGGCATGAGAGCATCTTGTGGAGGAGAAGGCCGAATAGGCCTCAAACCTTTGAGGGCTTGTGGAAAGTGGTTGGCAAGAGAGCATCTTGTGGGAAGAAGGTAGAGTAGGCCTCAGATCCCTTGAGAACTGAGAGGGCCTGTGGTAGGCCTCAGACTTGTGGAGGGTTGAGAGGGTTTGTGGAGGATTAAAAGGGCCGAGAGGTTTTGTTGACCCGAGAGGGCCTCTTGTTGGAAAAGAGGGCCAAGAGGACCTCTTGTTAGCAAGAGCACAAAGATGTGTAGGTGGCACGAGACATTGAGAGAGAGATTCTCTCAAGTAAGCAAGAGATCTGCATGAGTAATATAGCAAGTTTGATGTGAGTAAGATGCTCGATTGTGCTGAGTCTAAGGAAAGAGCATGGAGTAACAAAGGAGATCTGTATTAGCCAGATTGAGGATGGATCTAAGGCTTGATTTGCTAGATCAAATCTAGATTAATTGTTGTATATATAATTTCCTCGAGGGCCATTATCCTAGTAAGGGAGCCCTAGTAGGTTATGAGAAGAATTTAATAAAGAATTTTGGATTGGGCTGAATTTTTTTGTTTATTGCATATGATCTAATTGCTGGTTTGATAAGTTGTGTTGTGCTAAATCTGTTTCCAGGTAGGCACATCTGTTTGTTTCAGTTAATTAGTTAATTTGAGACTATTACCATATCTGGTGTGTGCGTGCGCACTGAGTCTAGTGCCCAAAATCTAATATTTGGTCTCATCCACTTTTTATTGAATGGCTACAAGCTGATACCGTATTTGTGTGATTCTCATGAAATAGTTGGTAATGTTGTTAGACCTCGATATCAGATGGATTTGAGCTTATTTCTCAATATTGTCTTCTTGTGCTTGTTATCACTCTAGAACAGGTCTCTACTAGAGCCTTAAACATTTGTGTGATCCTCATGAAATAGTTGGTAATGTTATTAGACCTCGATATCAAATGGATTTGAGCCTATTTCTCAATATTGTCTTCCTGTGCTTGTTATCACTCTAGAATAGGTCTACTAGAGCCTTAAACGTATCTATGGTTGACTGCTTCTCTATCAAATGCAGGATTAAAACATCCTTTACAACTTCCATGATCACCCATGATCACTCTCAGGGCTTTGATGTCCTTTTCATGAGTGCCTTGAGTGTTGCGTCTATCAATATAGGAACAATCTTTTTTGTAATCTCCCACAACGCATGCTCCTTTAAAAGCAAAGGTCACCCTCGCCTTTCAAGAGAGGAAGTTAATGTCCCATCTAGCCAATCTTCAAATCTACGACTAGCTATTGCCATAACTAGATCTAATAAAATATGTTGTGTGCTAAATTGTTCTAGCACCCACAAGAATAAAAAATTGTCGCTGATTTATAGGTCTGCGAAGATCTCCTTGCAAGTTTAACAGATTTGCTACAGATCTTTGTGGGTCTGTGTTTTAGTTCTTTAAAACACCCACAAGAAATGTCTCAATCATGCCAAGTTTGGTTATTTGTGAGATATGAGTTGTCTTCTTATGGGTGATGACCTTCTAGAGATTTCATTTCCTACTGATGTTTGTGAGGGTGTGTAATGGAACCTTCCATAGATTTCATTTCCTAGTGATGTTTGTGAGGGTATGTGATGGGGAAACATCACAAGGAGTCCTTTCCTAGTCCCGAGGACATGGTCCAATCTCGGGCAGGATTGTATACTTGAGAGCTGCTCCAGGCGTGATTTCTTCAGGTGGAAAAAAAAGAGTCCTTTCCTAATGACAAATCAAGGTGATCTATAAACTGTTGTGGATATTCCATTGGAACATTTCATTAAAACAAATCTTATAATATTATGAAATCTTAGACTATGCAAACTAATTTTCCTTAGATCCCATATTAATGATTAGCTTTGCTTGAATTAAAATACAAAAATGAAGGAATACGCACAGGTACACAACATCCATCCAAATGAACAAAAGATTTATCTTGGGGAATCCAATATGGGAGAGCTCAGAGAACCCAGCTAGAAGGTAAGGCCTATGCTCTTCTCTCTTACTTCAATTATAAAAATACACATACAAAAGAATGTGAACTCATTATGGAGTTACCTTTTCACATTGTGGCCTACGTGGTTGCTACAAAATTATCATCATTCTTTGTTATGCTCATAAAATGCCACTTCTAGATGTTTTTTGTGGAATAAGTATAATGCTAAAGAATGAAATCCTTTCATCTCCTAACCTTGTGGCATTTCACGTAGCTTGATATTGTCTAGTGCTAGGATTTTTGCATCCTCAACCCTCAGTTAATGATATGGTTTTGGAACCTCTAGGATCTTTTAGAAGTCCGCACTTGACTAGCCCTACATTGTGAGTAATGGAGGCTAATGTCGCATCTTCTTATACCATGGTGGTCAACAAGGTGAGAGATAACTTTTGCTTAAAAGCTTTGATTGTGGTGATTTTTGCTCCTTTGGAATCGTCTTGATGCGTAGATCAATGTTGAAGGGGTGGGCACAAGATTGCAATGTTGTAACCTCAAAATGTTGTTTGATTCCTCAAAATGACTCCGGAATGTTCCATACCCCTATTTTCCAACCTGGGACCTGCCACTAAAATGGGCCCTGCAAGCCAATTCCTCCCAATTTTCCACCCAAAAAGTACCAAAATAGATGAAAATTTGTGTAATAATCCTTTCTGGGTCACAAGGTGAGCTTCTCAACCTCCTTTGCGCTGATTTCATGCTGGTATCTATGGGCCTATGGCTGTTACATCTTCTATTGGGAGAGCTAAGTACTTCCTCACCTTTATTAATACTTTCCAACATTCTTTGGTTATACACCGTTAAATCTAACGATGAGGTGTTTGGAAAGTTCCAAGAATATAAACCTTTTGTGGAAAATCAACTTAACAAGAAAATGAAGTGTCTCAACACTGATGGTGGAGGTGAATTCATTAGCATTGCTTTCCAATAATTTCTCATATTTTAGAGCATCTCTTGGTAGAGAACCATTCCTTACACTCTACATCAAAATGGAGTAGTAGAATGAGGTAATAGGAATATCATGGAGATGGCTCATGGCATGCTTCACTCCAGGAAAATGAAGCTTTCGTAGGGGAGAGGCAGTTGTTTCTGCAACCCATATCATCAATAAAACACCTACTTGTGCTATCATAAGTATGACTCCTTATGAAAAATGGTATGGCAAAAGATCACCTATTTCACATTTCAGAATTTTTGGATCAAGTGGAAGGGTCCTGATCCTAATGAAAGGTGAAACAAATCAACAACTCTAGATTGCCACTACGCTGTGGTCGGCTATGATGAAACTTTTTAGAGATATTGCCTTTATGAATTATGATCCTAGAACTCACAAAGTGGTTGACCGTTGAATATATAGACTATTTTTTATGAGGTCAACAAGGTGAGACATAACTTTTGCTTAAGAGCTTTGATTGTGGTGATTTTTGCTCCTTTGGAATCGTCTTGATCTCACATTATTCTTTCAGAAGATTCTTTAAATGGAATTCAGCATGCATCCTTGGATCATGCTACTTCTCATCACCATATCAGAACTCTTCTAGATGATTCTTACCATGTTTTAATTGACCCTTCCTCTTTAGATGGAACTCAGCATGTGTCATTGGATCATGCTACTTCTCATCACCATGTAGGAACTCTTCTAGATGATTCTTGCCATGTTTTAATGGACCCTTCCCCTTCATACTTTGGTGTCAATCCTCTCTTGACTTCTGTGAATTCTCTCTCAAGTACTCCTACAGTGTTTGGGTACTCAAATGGCTGTTGTGGACCTTATTTATGATTAATCTAGTCCTTCTATTATAGATGTCTCTTCACTTTTTCAAGATTCTCATGTTCGAGGCTCATTTAGTCCTCATGTTGTAGATGATCCTAATAGTTTGACTCCATTATTTAGTGGTGATGGTGACACATTGCATGATTTGCTTGTATCGCTGTTTCTTCTTTCAAAAAGAATAAGGCCTATACCTAACTGGGCTATCTCCATTCTTGTCGATGCAGCAGAGTTTCATGCTTGTCCATTTATGTGTTATAATCTCCTTACCTTTTAGCTGTTCTTGCTTAGACTATTGATTGTTTTTAGGATGATCTGATGTAGTTGGGTTTCTTATTGGCCCATTTAAGTACTATTAGGAGGAAACTTCTCCACCAGTCAGTTACACAATATTTTGATGCTGTTGTTGAATTACAATTTTTCCCATCTAAATCTGTCTAGAGCTTAGTGCTGGTTGTTGATGATCTTGATGGTTTTATGGAGTGATGTAGAATTTGGCGGATGATTCAGTCCCCTGGGGGGGGGGGGGGGGGTAAGTACATTTCATAATCTTGCAATTGTTATAATTTCTCTCTAAATCTGTCTAGAGCTTAGTGCTGGTTGTTGATGATCTTGATGGTTTTATGGAGTGATGTGGAATTTGGGGGATGATTCAGTCCCCTGGGGGGGGGGGGTAAGTACATTTCATAATCTTGCAATGTAATAATTTCTCTCTAGGATCCCCTATTAAATTCATGAGAGGTAAGTGTTTGAAATATTGGTGTAACCTGTGCCTGTGGCTACAATGCATTCGTATGTAGCATTATGTACTTTTGTTTTGCAATGAAAACTTTGCAGGGAAAGCCATGGAATACTTTCCCACTTTGATGGGTACCCTCAGGCTTTGTATCATCATCATGTACTTGTAATTATGGCTATGATCCTGTTTTATTTCATTTATTTTATACTAGGTTTACAGTTAAGGCTGACCTAGTCAAACTTGATATGTAGGTTCGATAACCCTCTTTGGGTGTGTGCCCTTGTTTTATGGGTCCATAACCCTGTCTCAAAGGAATGCTGCACTTTATTTGTCTGTAGATACACAAGTCATGTTCTCATTTTCCTAATCTCGTCTTGCGATCTTCTTGCTCTGAAACTTCAAAGTGTTATAAATCGAAGGTCACTTAATTTTGGTGCTTTTCTCTTGTGATTGGCATTTTTCTGTTAGGCGTAATTGTATATTTCTGTTTCAGCACTTGTGCTTGGGTTCTGTATTCTCTCTCTAGCATACTAGAACTATCTCTCTAGTGAACTTGTTAGGAGGCTATTTTAGAATTAGGTCAAATTCTGGTTTTATCCATTGTTTAGATGAGACCAGGAAGGATTGACCTGCTTAGATGATAACATCTTCATAATACTGTTCCTAGTAATCTTTTCTTGGTTGACCCTGTACTGTCTATTTAGAGTGTCGTTCAACCCAATGCAAGTTTACATTTTTGTATATAAAAATGATTTATGCCTTGTAACATACTTGTGGATATTCTTATCTAATGGAAATGATTATTTCTGATTGATTCTCATTTAGCTGCTACTTGTTAGCTAGTGTATTTGTTCAATTTCCACTGCAAATATTTCTGTTTCTTGAACTTTTGTTTACAACCTTCTGCTCATTGTCTTTTGTTTAATCTTTGCTTTAAATTAGGAGAATGTTAAAGTGGATAAATATATTTATACTGGAAATTGGTTTCATGCAACTATGCATTCATGGATAGCAGCAAGAGATGGTTGTCCTCGCTGCTGGTTTTACAACTGAGTTATGATAGGTTTTGTCAGTCTTTTAAAGAACTATGCATAAGAACATTCTCTTTTCGAAATTTGAATTAAATATTTGACCTCACTGCTGGTTTGACAACTGAGTTACGAGAAGTTTTCCCAATTTGAATTAAATATTTGACCTTACTGTTGGTGTGACAACTGAGTTATGATAAGTTTTCACACTATTTTAAAGAACTATGCATAAGAACATTCTCTTTCCGGAATTTGAATTAAATATTTATGATAGGATTTAGAACACATATGCACATATGAAGCCAAGAAAAGTTATATGGATTCATGTCATTTTGGGTAATAAAATTATCTTTTTTTCGTTTCAGGCTTACATTGAATTGCTTGAAGAAAATAATATCCAAATACCAGCTTGGTTTCCTTCAACTCCAAAGTTTTCTGGCTTCTAGTGTCAATAGTTTTGGATTCATATGTCATTTTGAGTAATAAAATTATCATTTTTTTCATTTCAGGCATACATCGAATTACTTGAAGAAAATAATATCCAAATACCAGCTTGGTTTTCCTTCAACTCCAAGGATGGTGTGAATGTAGTAGGTGGAGATTCCTTCACAGAATGTGCTGCCTTAGCTGATTCATGTCCAAACGTGGTTGCTGTTGGCATCAATTGTACCCCACCTCGTTTTATTCACGGATTGATCCTTACCATCCAGAAGGTAGCATCTTTTTCCTCTGATTCACGAAACCATCTTTTTCCTCTGATTTACGAAACTGGGTCCCTTCATTTAATGTGTTTCTGAAAGTGATGATATCAATGTTTAATATCAAATCCAAAATTTGTCAAGGAAACAATTTTAGATGAAATTAGTTGTCAGTTGTAAGCTGTACATTTTTTCATGTTCTCCCAAGAATCTGGCAACTATGATCCCATATTTAAATACACAGCAAGAAACAGAAAACTGATGAATCATGTGTTAGATTTCATGCAAACCTAGCACCCAACACATAAATTCCTAGCAGAAAAATTGATCTACTGATTTAAATGCATTTCTAGGTTCCTAACACAATAAAATTCAGCGGAAGCAAATATACCAATCTCAATCACAAGGACGCAACAGATTTCTGCCCAATCACAGTTCTTCATTGAAGCAAATATACCAATCTCAATCACAAGGACGCAACAGATTTCTGCCCAATCACAGTTCTTCATTAAAATAACCTCGGAACTTACTTGGGTTCCTGCCCTAAAAAAATGGCCCAACTGAGAAAATACAAAAATACAAATGCTTTTGATCTGATACAGCAGATCTGTGTTAGGTTGTGCTCGATCTCCTTGTCAGATCTGGATCTCCAGGCTCCCTCCTATACTTCCTCGAACCCAACACTCTGGAGTATCACACTCCTCTTGAAGCTAGTGCCACTGTATGGTGTGTCTTCTCCCTTTCCTCTGCCTTGATTTTATAACTTTACATTGAGCGAAATCTCTAAACGTAACCCTACTTCCTACTCTCAAAGTGATTAACGGTTGAGATTAGAGCTGGCCTTACTTGAGATCAATGGCTAAGATTAAAACAAAATCACTAAGTAAATTACTTTCCTTTCCAATTTTTTTTTTAGCTCAGTAAGCTAACATACTAATATGTGCTTTTTCCTAACTTAGAAATAGGCTAAGTTACATTAGCAACTTAATCACACTAGAGCAAGTGTTATGAGGAGAATGTGGGCGACTTCTACATGCCTAGACACAAGGCCTATGCAGAAGTACCTGCCCGAACTATAAAATTCAACATCATGAAATACAAGTATAAAGAGGACATTCTCTACTTATGATCCTGAATTGGTGTTGCTGCTAAAGAACCCAGAGAAGTTTCATAAATCTATTGAGGATATATTATTTTTCTATTGAATTTATGCTTTCGGCCTTGTGACAAAGCATTGTGTTTTTCCTTTTTTATGTTCTACAGTGTAAGTAGTAACTGTAGGCTGATCAGATTTTGATTGATGTTCGGTTTTCTGAGTTCTCAAAGTTGGCAATTTATTGTTAATGACCGAGAGCTTGAAAGATGGCCTAGTGTTGGTGGCCAAAAGGTCACTTATCTTGAATACATGAATGGAACACATGTCCTTTTTTTAGCCACTTTTGGGGTCTGTTGAGGAATGGGTAAATTTACATCATTTATGCATGAAGAAGGAACATTTAGAAGCAGAATATAGGGTAAAGGAAAAATACCATACATCTTGCAGAGGGCATATCCCCCTTATTGGCCTTACTTTACCTTGTCTCTGAAGTTGATTCTCCTTCAGCATCGAGTGCTTCAACGGATCCGTAGAGTCATGACAGTGGAAGTGGTACAGAAGTGATGAGAGTGTTGTGGCACAGCATGATAAGCAGATTCTGTAGCAGCAGTATCTCTGTTCCTGTGTGCAGCAGTGAGGCTCATTGGTTGAGGGTGCTCCCGTATTAAGGAGGTACAGCACATGAGGATGTAGATAGTGATAGTGGGTACATGCATGCCTACAACATGCATGTACCAGCCTTGGGCAGTTTCCAGAATTAGCAAATTGCTTTTCTTATTTTAGTTTAGCTTTTCCAGATTTTGCTAAAATGCAGGAATTAGAGGCCTTTCCAGATTTAGAACAGCATATGGATTAGGGATTATTTCCAGATTTAGATAGGGCACTGTTTCCGAGGATAGAAGAAGCTTATACACTTGCACTTTCTCTTCTCCAGTGGGCATACCTAGATTGGGCATACTAATCTAGGCAAATTTCCCATGCAAGCTGGGTGCACTTTTCTAGGTAGGGTTTGAGTTTGATACAATCAAACTAGGCATCTTACTTGGGCAGTCTACATTCATGTAAACCCTATACTCTCCTATTCTAGAAAGGAGCGATAGGGGAAGACCATATATATATATTAGAGATTTTGGCACGTGAGTTGCTATGTAATTTTTATGTTTTGGAGATAATAGACATTGTGATTGAGTGCTGGATTCTTAGCTTGGTGTTCAGTGTTCTGAGTTATCCATGTGTTTGTAGATTTAGCATTCTTGCAGTTTTGATGAGTTAAACAGTTTTAAGCTACAAAGGGATTGTAGGAGTGCAGATCTGGTTAGCATGAATTGTAAAACGGATATAACATCCATATCCCAACAAATTGAATCTTGTGAAGAGAATCCAACTTTACAGAAGAGATCTTGGGTAAAATATTATAATTTTGTGAAGAAATTGATGTTAATTGCAGAAGATCTAACAAAACAATATTATGGAACCCATGTGAGTAGCTAAAAGCTAATGGGAATGGACCATTTATGCTAATGAACATGTAATAAAGAAGGGAGTTCTCTGCAGCGTGCTTCTTACCTGGCAGATTTGTCACTCTATAGAAATGTAGGATGAGAGTGACATTGAATATATTGCAAAGATTGGCAAAATCTGAAAGCAAATGTGGGTACACTGTTTCTGCTGAAATTTCAATCTTGTGGTAAGGGAGGAACAGTTATTCTTGTTTCTTAGGACAATTTGTCACACATAGGAATGCAGAGTGGAGGGTAAATGGGTGAATTACAATGGTCGGCAAGTAAAATGTGTTGCATCCCTACCAGTAATGAGGGTCATGGTGATCTGATAAAAAATGAGTGTACTGCAACTTCAATCCTCTGCAAGATTAAACTTTGGCAATTTTGTACTCCTAAGATCAGGCACATATTTGGAGGATTTCATTCTTACTAAGTTGCTATGCTACATTAAAATTGATGGCCCAACTAAGATTGCTCCCTAACATGATGACTTTCTAGGAAACAATAATAAGGAGGAATTTGCTACAAAGCATAGACACCTACTTCCAGGTAGATTGAGAAAAGTCACAATACTGGAACAAATATTTTGGATTTTCATTTTTACCACAGATAGAGCATTTGGATTGGGCAGCCCAAAATGAGCTACTATTTGTGCTATATGAAGATCCCCAAGGATCAAGGACTAGGAAAAAAGGCCTTATTTGGCTTCCACACACTTTAAAGTTGAAATAGGCAGCTCTTTTACCCATATTTAAGCCTGCAGAGCTTATTTAGATGACCATTTAAAACAGCGTTTTTGACACTACCATTTGTATCCATCCACAAACCTATATTTTTCGAAGGACTTAGTCCCATTCCATTTCTAGTCTTTCCACTAAGCTATAGTGGCTTGAAGGCCTAGCTTAATCACAAGATTATCATGTAGGATCTCCTTGATGCACTCTAATGTTAATTTGTTGGGCTTTCCCAGGGGAAATTTAGCCTTTAAAGAAGATCATGGCAACTTGTGATGAGATTGAGAAGTGCATAGGATTATGAGAAGATTTTAGATTCCAAGTAATTTGGAGATAGGCTATTGAATATCTGCCCCCTGTATTTGGTTGGCCAGTTTCTAGTTCGGAATTAGGTTTAGGAATCAATAAATAGTCATTGTTATGTATTCCTTTGAAATGTAAAGTTCAAACATTGCACACATATCATGTTTGAGCAATATGATTGCATGTTAGGCAAATTGTCTTAGTGAGTAGCTGTTAGGAGTATGAATTGTATGGCAAGAATTGTCTCCCTTGATAAATGTGGGCCTTTGCTAATGTGGCTGAAAGGAAAATGTTACTTTTTGTAGCATCCGATCGTGTTCTAGTTTGAAAACTTTGTGGAGAGGCTAACACACAAGAGTTCTCAAAAACCCATAAATCGTTTCTGGAAATTCCACCTAAAAATGGCTCGATTAAATTAATTGACCATAATTTAAAATTTTCTAAGTAGAAATGACTCAATTAAATTAATTGACCATAATTTAAAATTTTCTAAGTTTAACTTAGGAAAAATGATTAATTAATAGTAATTAATTGAGAATGGTGAGAATTCTCTAGAAACTCACACGGATTGACTTGGAGATGATCTCAACCATCGATTAAGTTTTAATCTTGGCTGTTGGAGTCCCAATTGGAGATTATAAGAAGAGGTTGATGGGTAGATGGAGAACACATCAGTGTAGATACTCAGTGATCTAGGTAGTTCGATTTTCCAGTGCAGGTAGCGGAGGGGCAACATAGCAGTACTCCGGAAGAGTTTCCAGTTCCGGAGAGTTAGAAAGGGGAAACTGAAATTATTCTTCAGGGACCAACGCATGGACTGAAGGGAAGGTTGTTTTCAGTTCCAGAGTGCTGGAGAGACATTTTCCCAGTTGGTAGCAGGCAGGATGGCTGGATTGGCAGCAATTCCAGGTTGAGCGTGAGAGGATATGTGCAAAGGTGATGTAAGGCCTATGCAGAGGGTTTGGAAAACTAGCTTTTGAGAGGCAGTCAAGTGCTGAGATTCTTTGGAGAGAGGGTAAAATCCCTCAGTTCTGGTATTTCTTTTGGATAGAATCACTAGTTTGATGACATTTTATTGTACTCAATAATTCTGCTACTGCATAATAATAAAAACCTTCACTATTTCACTGATTTTCCCACATTGGGTTTTTCTGGGAACATTTGTTCAAAAATAACAGTGTTATTTTTATGTGTGCGCTAGCATTTCTCAGTTCCTATTTTTACTTTAACAATATTTATTTATGGTGAAGAAATTGCAATGTGAATTATTCGTTGTTTGCCATAGCAAATAAACTGCATAGTAATTAACTAGTTAGAAGAGTAATTTCCAGTTGCTGCATTTCAAGGAGTTTTCAGATGGTACCAGAGCATATTTGATAGAGAGGGATACTCAAAGGTGGAAGAGGAAAATTTTGCTGTTCAGAAAGGAGTAGCAGGCCAAAATTTTCTGGGGCTATGCAGTGCCTAGCGAGGCAGTGCAAATTGTTGGATAGAGGGTTCGAGTTTTAGTTGTCGGGTGGCAAAAAATTCAACTTGTCTAGAATAGCGATTCCAGTAGGCAGAGGGAGCAACAACTCAGTATTTTCGCTAAGCAGATTTCTTGTCGGGCACAGAAGGGTTTTGCAGCAGTTTGCTAGAGCAGAATCAATGCTGAGTGGAAGAGAAAGTGCACACACAGAGGGAATTTCTAGTTAATAAGTCCAATAGTTCTAGTTGTAGAAGGCAGTAGCAACATGCAAATTTTCTCACTCTAGAAGGGAGTATGGATAGCAGAGCTTGCAACCAAGCATGAAAAATAAGTAGATTTCCATCCCAGATCAAGTATTTTGCAGAGATACCCACAGTCGGGCTTAGAGATGTGGATAGGTTGGAGGGAGCTTCCAACTATATCATCTAGAAGGCTAGGATGTCCTTGCTATATGAGCAAGGCCTGAAAACCTATGCAGAAAAACGTTGTGGTAGTACCTATTGATGCGGATATGCTGAAAGAATACGAGGAAGAAATGGCCAAGGCGAAGCGGATGATCCTAGCTAGAGTTCGGGACCATATAGTCTCACAGATATCGGTGAAGAATACAGCCAAAGAGATGTGTTATGCTTGCTCAGGGCTATATCAAAATCCTTTTGAGCAGTGGAAGATGTTTATGAAGGAAAAGTTGAGCAACACTAGGATGTAGAAGGGTGAAGGCATAGATCCCTTTCTCACTAGAATTCAGGATATTCGGGATCAACTTGTAGCCATAGGAGAAGCGCCTCAAGCTATAGAGCTTGTGCATTTGGCCCTGAATATTGTCTCAAACGAATGGGGAATCTTCGTCCAAGGCATTTTGGGATGAGATACATTACCAGGGTGGGACAAAATGTGGTCATACCTGCAGCAGGAAGAGACGAGGCTGTCTCTAGTGAAGAGCTCCATTAGCAGTAACAACAACAAGGGATCAAAAGGTGTGAAAGAGGAAGACAATGTGGCCCTTGCATCAAAGGGGAAAGCAAAAGGTCCCAGTCAGAGACAAGGTTTGCAAGGGGAGAATAAGAAGAGAAATGATCTATCTAAGATCAAGTGCTTCAGGTGTGGCGATTTTGGCAAATATAGTACTTAGTGTCCTCAAAGGAAGAAGGACAAGCAAGATCAAGCGACAAAATCTGCAGAGATAGACAAGTTGTCCTTGAGGTTGGAGGAAGATTTCACCATGTTTGCAGCTATACCTCCAGGAGTGAGGTGGGGTGGTATGGAACTTTAACCCAAAGTTGTGCAGGGATTTGGGCAGGATCCAGTGAGGTGAGCATCAGATGGTGTTTCCTCATGGATCATTACCCTTGCTATAGGGGCCCACAATATTCAGTGGCAAGAGGATTAATGTCAATTGATGCAGTCAGATTCCAGAGTGACAATTGCAGACTAGTGGCAGTCAGATGCTGAGGAGCACAGAGTAGTGTTGATAGCAGAGCAGGAGGCTCAATGGCAGAGTCAACAACTGGCAGACTCCCCATTGGACAAGGCATAAGCATATAGCAATCAAAGACTCAGGAGATAGTTGTAGAACAAAGACACTGTTGATTCAGTGTTTTGGATGCTTCTTAGATGCAGTAGTAGCAACAACAATTGAGAAGGAGTATTAGTTGGGTTGCAGTGCAGATGCAACATGGTTCAACTATAGCGAACAACAGATGAATCAAAGTTAGCGCAGTGGTTGATGGACAAATGACTAAGGGAACAACACAATGACTGAGGGAGCAACACTGTGATTGAGGGAGCAACGCAGTCATTTCCATAACAGTTTCATCTCAAACATCAACGTATATGGAAAGGAAGGATGATGCAAGGACATGGTGTTGTAGCAGTGCAACACTAGAACACCTTCTTTCCTAAGAGAGTGTTAGTTTTTGTAGCATTGGATGGTGTTCTAGTCTCAAAACTTTGTGGAGAGATTAAAACACAGGAGTTCTCCAAAATCTAGAAATTGTTTATGGAAATTCCATCTAGAGATGGCTCAGTTAAATTAATTGACCATAATAAAAAATTTGGTTAATATATAGCAATTAATTGAGAAAGGTGAGAATTCTCTAGGAACTCACACAGATCAACTTGGAGATGATCTCATCCATTGATTAAGTTTTAATCTTGGCCGTTGCAGTCCCAACTGGAGATTATAAGAAGAGGTTGATGGGTAGATGGAGAACACACTAGTGTAGATATTTAGTGATCTAAGCAGTGCGATTTTCCAATGAAGATGATTCAACAGAGAAATCGAATAACAGGTGATAGAGGGACAACATAGTAGTATTCCAGAGAGGAGTTTCCAGTTCTGGAGAGTCAGAAAGAGGAGGCCAAAAATATTCTTCAAGAAGCAGCGCAGGGACTGCGCAGTTGCTTCAACAAAGCAGTTCAATTTGGCTGAAGGGAAGGTCATTTTCAGTTCTAGAGGCGGGGAAGATTTTCTAGAGCGCTGGAGAGACATTTTCCTAGTTAGCAGCGGGCAGGAAGACTTGATTGCAGCTGTTCCGGGCTGAGCGTGAGAGGATCTGTGTGGAGGTGATCTAGGGCCTGCACAGAGGGTTTGGACGACTAGCTTTTCAGAGGAAATCAGGTGCTGAGATTTCTTGGAGAGAGGGTAAAACCCTCAATATATTTTTTCCAGTATTTCTCTTTGATATAATGGCTAGTTTGGTGGCATTTTATTGTACTCAGAAATTCTACTGTTGCGTAATAATAAAACCCTCATTGTTGCACCGGTTTTCCCACATTGGGTTTTTCTAGGGACATTGTCACATTTGTCCAAAAATAGCGGTGTCATTTTTATGTGTGTGTGCTAACATTTCTTAGTTCTTATTTTTGCTTCTGCAGTATTTATTTAGGGTGAAAAAATTGTGGTGTGAATTATTCATTGTTTGTCGTAGCAAATAAACTACATAATAATTAACCAGTTGCTGCATTTCAGGGAAGTTTCACAGAAAATAGAGATGTATGTAATATTGATGAGGCTATTCCTTGTAGTTTTATAAAAAAGCTTACATCTAAGATGGCATTCTCAGATAGAATATGGTTGTGATGTGTGGATGGGTTTTAGCTTTTTAGGCATAACAGTTCTTGTCCATTGAAGATGGTTGGAATAAAGTATAATAAAGAATTTCTCAATTACTCTTGTAATTAGCAGTCCCATTGGGCTACTTTTGTGGTCATTTGTTGGACATCAATAAAATTATTGTATATATTTTGTCTCTCATTCTACCAGACATTAGAGATGCTACACTTTCAGTCTCAACTCTAGATGTATGTTTGAAATAATCTGAATATTTGATCTGAGAACTGTAACATGATGGAAGAACATTTGATACAAACTGCACTACAAACTTCTGCTTGATGTGTCAACGTCAAATATTCTTCATATATCCCAACTGTATATGTTGCAGGTCCATGCATTTCAGATCAACATTGTCTGCATCTTAATGATTGTTATGCTGAATTTTTTACCTTGGATGACCGATTCTAATGATATGTCATTCTTGTTTAATCTATTGCGATACAGGTCACTGCGAAGCCTATACTTGTCTATCCAAATAGTGGAGAAACATACGATGCTGAGAGAAAGCAATGGGTGGTAAGCTCTTAGATATCCATTACTTGGACAAATGCTGGATTTAAATTACTACAATACTTTCTGCTGGATTTTAAATTACTTCAATACTTTCTGAGCACGCTAATGTTTTGGCATGATATGGACTCTCATACTCAATCTTCAATTAAAGAGGAGAACCTAGCTTCCAAAACAAAATTGAGAAAACAGAACCCTTGATAGCTCTGTAGATGGTTCAGTTTTTTTTTGAAATGTAGTTGATATGACTGGTATTGACTGAGGGATAAGATGATATTAACAAATATGTTTATTGCTCTTTAAAATGTAAGAGATGCATGGTAGACATAACTTCTTGTAAAGAAACAATAGACTGTATTTTACTTTTGATCCCTAAACTGTGGGATACTGTTTCCGGTTTGGTTCTTCTCTTCAGTTTTAATTTTTCTTGGGGTCCGGTAGAATAAACACTGGATTTGAGACTATTTATCCTTTAAATGTTGCTGTTATGGTTGTGGTGCTTATGACATTATCTGCTTTTACTGTGTATCTGTAGGCATCCAGTGGAGTATCCGATATTGATTTTGTTTCTTATGTACAAAAGTGGCAAGAAATTGGAGCCTCACTCATAGGTGGGTGTTGCAGGACAACCCCAAATACCATTAAAGCAATTTCAAGGGCTATGAACAGGAAATCTTTAATTCTACCCTCTCAGCATGCTTGACGGACAATGATACAGGGGTGTGTTTATTATCTAAATGGGAACTCATAATGATAGTGTAATTATCATGTGGGCTCTCTTGAGTTCATTTTATTCAAACCAAAACAGTAGTCTCTCGTTCATAGGACTTCTTTTACCATAACAGTGGCTATCTAATTTCTTAACAAATGCATTGTATATAGATATCGCAGAAATTTCAAGTGTTTTTTTTTTTCAAAAATAAAAACAACAATCTTCCATAAGTTAAAAACCAAAAACGAAAGAGTCTTCCTTGTTCCCCACTTTCTGAATGCCACATATTCTGTGACACAATGCGAAAATAACTAAATTATGCCTGAGGCCCTGGTTAATTTGCTTTTGAGTTTTATTTTAGTAATAATGGGTTTTTCACATTATAAATAAAAATAAATATAAATCAATTTTTTCTAATAATATTGATTTTTGACATTATCAATAATAATAAATAAATAATAATACATATATCATTTGAGATACCATTTTTGGGATTATCTACATTATAGAGTATTAATGCATGATTAATAATGATCCAGCTTCTATTCAGAAGAGCAGTTTCTGATGAATTCTAATAGTCCAATCCTGCAATTTGAAGGTTAACTATTCCAGTTCATGAGAAATTGGTCATTCCAATTAGTTCTTATTGGACATAGGTCGTATTTAATTGCTTCCTATATGCAGACAATCTGAAAAATGATATCTTATATCTCGGAATGTAGAAGCCTCCAAAAGCTTAAATATATCATTATATTTGCATTTGATGCATGCTCAAAATATGCAAGGAACTGTACAATAGTGGTAGCTGTTAGCTCTGATTTCTTTCCGCATCAATTGGCTATCTTTATCTGTAATGTTATACTAGAGAGATGCCACTGATATAATTGTAGCTCAAAAGAAATGTATCCATTCTCCAAGGAACTTGAAATATTATGTTGCCATAGGGTTTGTAATGACACGTTATTCTGCTTGGAAGCTTCTCATGGCAAATCTCAAGTTCCCAGTAATTACGACATTCCCTTGCAATGTGAGTTAATGGAAAAGGAAATTTAATATGTACTTACACTTGAAATTTTGATAAATGTAAATACACATGCACTGCTGTCATTTTTTGTGTGAATTCAAGGCTGCAAGTTACGACAGTGGGAAATGAGGATCTGAAATTTGTTGAAGATAATCACAGATATATTTTATGAGTTTCGTGGTAGCTGTGTCTGAGGAGTTTCTTATCTCGTACGCCCGAGAAATTCATTGTCATGGATGGAAGTTTCCATTGCATATATTGAAAGGTAAAAGTATCCGAAGGCAGTGATCCTGGTGTAATGTAGAGACGAGGGTATGAAATCGAATGCTGAGAGGTGGCAAAACTCATCTATCACAGAGTCTTATTTGACTTTCCCTGATCATAACATGCGAATCTTGGACTTAAGATTCCGTTGAGCTTTTAGTGAACTCAACCATTTATAGGATAAATTCCCTGTACCTGAGTTATCTGCCTAACCATATGATCCTAAAAACTGCAAGATATGATAATGATTGCATAATTTACTTGTGAAGAAAAATTCCTTTTCCTTCTGAATACACTATTTCAATACATAGCTGGATATGCATTAGAGACCTATGGAAGCCTGTCTGGTTGTATTGCTAATTTTACAAGTGTCATTTTGTTATACCCGGCCTCAATTTAGCACATTGACAAGTCTAGTGGCATACTTGGACTTAAATACACTATTTCAATACATAGCTGGATATGCATTAGAAACCTATGGAAGCCTATCTGGTTGTATTGCTAATTTTCCTTGTTTCATTTTGCTATACCCGGCCTCAATTTAGCATATTGACAAGTCTAGTGGCATACCTAGACTTAAAGGCTTTATTATTACTTTCCTGATAGATTACTCAAAGATTATCAGTTAGTGCATGACATTTGGAGTATGAAGTCAAAAATTACCAGTTGACACCTAGAGTATGAAGTGAAGAATTACCAGTTAGAACTTAGTGCAAAAGACCTAGATTATAAAGTTATGAATAGTATACAATTGCTCTATTTCTAGAATAGGGTTCAAACTTCAAAAATAGGCGATAAGTCATTGGCTGTAGCGAGCAAGCATGCATCAATTGCGTTGGCTGTAACTTGTACCAATCAGACATGCACCAATCACTCTGTTTTGTTGGCCATTGCATGATAAATGTGAAAATTCCAGTAAGCCATGGAAGTTTCATCTCTTAGAAAAAATATTCAACCATCTTAATGACGTGAATCCTGATTACAAGGTTGAAGTTGAAACTAATTTAAAATATTGAACTATCTTAATGACGTGAATCCTGATTACAAGGTTGAAGGTGAAACTAATTTAGGTAGGGATATGACTCTAGATATTGTACACAAAATCTAATTGTTCTTTATTTAACTATTGAATGGGAAACCAATTTATTGAGTAGGGAACCAAATCTATTTCATTAGAAGCATTTGCATGGTAGTAAACCATATAAACAATGATTATGAAACATATTAAAAATCAAATAGCTAAATACATAATATCAAATAGCTAAATACATAAACAATGATTATGAAACATATATTTGATATTAAAAATCTAATAGCTAAATACATAGGATATTGTTTATGAAACATATATTTGATATTAAAAATCAAATAGCTAAATACATAGGATAACAACTTAATTTGGTAACTTAATTTGGTAAATATCATGAATAGTGAATAGAAAAACGGAAACCATATAAACAATGATTATGAAACATATAAAATGATATTAAAAATCGAATAGCTAAATACATAGGATAACAACCTAATGTAGTAAATATCATGTTAAAATAGAGAAAATAGTAAATAAAAAAAAAAAAAACCTAATTTAGTAGTCTCGAGTTAAAAGAACTAAAATGAAAAGAGGACTATAAGATATATGAATCTCATTTATATATATATGAAAAGAGGTCTATAAGATAATAATAAGTTTGTATCATTGTAGTTATTAAAAGAACTAAAATGAAAAGAGGACTATAAGATAATAATAAGTTTGTATCATTGTAGTTATTGTGGGTAGGATTTAGAGGTTTAACACGTCCCCTTATGCAAGTTGTGTTATTTGTTATCAATTATGAAAAGGGATGTTGAGTGTTCAATGTTAATCAATTGTGAAAAGGGATGTTGAGCATTTAATGTTAATCAATAATGAAAAGGGATGTTGAAGACACATGGATTTGGTTAAAACCTTATAAAAAAAGTGTTTATTGGAAGACTTGAGGACATGTACTGAGGTATCATGTCCGTCCCAAAGGCAAAGAGTCCTAACCATAAAAAGAAAACCTTATCAACCCCAATCAATGTATCAAGTCACTAGGCAAAGATGCTTTTCAATAAGGGTTGAAAACCTCTATCAACCTCAATCAATGTAGTAAGTCACTAGGTAAAGGTGCATCAATAAGGGTTGAAAGGCCTTGTGGGCTGTTGGGGGTTCTTGTGAGATGGATATTTGATATGGTTGGCTACTTCTCATGCTTTGAAGGCTCTTTTTGCGTATTGCAAGACTTGAGGACATCCATTGAGGTACAATGTTCGCCCCCAAGGGAAATAGTCTTAACCATAAAAAGAAAACCTCATCAACCCCAATCAATGTAGCAAGCCACTAGGCAAAGGTGCATCAATAAGGGTTGAAAGGCCTTGTGGGTTGTTGGGGGTTCTTGTGAGATGGATATTTGATATGGTTGGCTACTTCTCATGCTTTGAAGGCCTTTTTTAGCTTAGGCTCGTCATTTTGTAAGGGAAGGACAAAAAAAATAACTTCATCTGAGTTGAGGTCAACATAGTGCTTTTATGGTCTTGGCACTTGCTAAATGGCCACTACTATGATTCAAGGTCTTCTCATGCCTTGTTCCTTCTGCTGTTGATTTTTTATGTTTATGTATGGAAAATTCATTTTGCCAAAAGTCACATATCATGTTGGCATGTTCTTTCACTTGCTCTAGTCCTTAGTTGCTTGACCCTTGTTTCAATTATTGATTTAGGTTCTATTATGCATTTTTCTCTTTTTATCACCTCTTCAAAAATGAAACATGGAATTCCAGATGTACATGTGAAGGAAAACACTCTAATGTGTAAGCCATATCATGAATCCTTGGAACACTCATAATACTCCAATGCTAAATTGTTGACCTCTTTTTTTATTTTTAATTTTATGAACCTTTGTATGTGTGGCCAAAACTTTGGAAATGCCTAATAACTCACTTTAAAATTCCTTTCATTATGATGTTGATCCATGGCATGTTTCATCCTATATTTTTCTATAGCCAAGATGTCTAATATGTATAACTTGTTACCAATGTTATATTGATACTTCTTGCTTGAATCATAGGTTTCCCTCTCAAAGGTGATGTGATGAATGTAGGAAAATACTTGTAAATTGTCATAAAAGGAGGCATTTTGTGTGAAGTATGGTAAGAAATGTTGTAAATCCATTTGGCCAAAGGTAACCACTTTACTATTGGGATTGCCTCTTATTGCCTTTATTTACAATATCTGACACTTAAAATAATTTTGGGATTGTCATGTAACTTCTAACTATTTCATGAATGTTATGGCTACTATACTTAAAAAGATGAGACAATGAACAAAAATGGCCATCCTTTGTGACTCTATTCATAAAAAGATGAGACAATAAGAAAAAATGGCCATCCTTTGTGACTCTATTCATAACTAGTAAGATGACATTCCTTTCTTAAGACTTTGTAAGCTTTGTGATAAAATCCTTTAAGACCTCTTCCCAATGTTGATTTGGTGTGGTTAAGGATTCTAGAAGATGCAAGGTTTTGATTGTTTTTCATTTGTTTTATCAACAACCAAACATTTCATCACAAACTTCTAAATATTAGTATAAAAACCATCTCAAAAATCATGTTTACCATGTAATAAGTTTAAAAAAATATATAGTGTCTACCTAAAATAGAAGTAAGGAATTTTGAAAGCATCACTAATTTGAGTCGAGATTTTTTTACATCACTGTAGACGATCCTGTTAGAGAAAACCATTCTTCCCCACATTTATTTGATGTGCTAGGGTTATGTTGGAGTAGGCGAATGCATTGCCACATGTAGTCTAGTCTTATGACCACTCTATCATTGTTCCTTCTACCCAATCAATATGTGGAATGGAAATTATACAAAGGCATCAAGTTTCTCTTCCTTGAAAATTCTTCAAGGGCCACATTCTCTTTCCTTTATTTTGTTGATGATTCAAAGCGATATACAAAAATCTTGATGACCCACTTTTGTTCTTCTATAGAAAATTGTTGTTTTGATAACATTTCAAAGTATTATGTGTTTTTTTTTTTTACCATGAAGCCCTTACCCATTAGGTGAGGGTGCCATGGCTAAGATCAACATTTCCTTTGCATAAATGGGTTGGATAAGTTCTTTTCTTTAAGTTGGCAACTTTCAAGGGAAATGGATCTTTCTTCTTTCTTGCTATAAAATTGCACCAATTCCATAGTCTAATGTATCACATGCTATAGTAAAAGGTTTTTTGAAGTTGGACATAGTTAGAACTAGAGCATTACAAATGCCTATCCTAAGTTTCCCAAAAGCTTAAGTTCATGCTATAGTAAAAGGTTTTTTGAAGTTGGACATAGTTAGAACTAGAGCATTGCAAATGCCTATCTTAAGTTTCCCAAAGGCTTAGGTTCATGCTATAGTAAAAGGTTTTTTGAAGTTGGACATAGTTAGAACTAGAGCATTACAAATGCCTATCTTAAGTTTCCCAAAGGCTTAGGTTCATGCTATAGTAAAAGGTTTCTTGAAGTTGGACATAGTTAGAACTAGAGCATTACAAATGCCTATCTTAAGTTTCCCAAAGGTTTAGGTTTCAGTTTCTTCTTGAATTTAAGAAAAATACCATTTTTAGTACCGTTATTAGAGGTGTTGCTATTCATTGATAGTTCTTAACGAACTTGTAATAATAGCTTGTGAATATTAAGGATCCCCTAAAATTCTTTAAGGTTTTGGGAATTGGCTATTCCACCATAGTTATAATTTTGTTAGGGTCCACTTTGACACCCTCATAAGATATAATTTTCCTAATATATTCCACTTTTTGAATCCCAAAAACACATTTGTAAGGGCTCTAAATTTGTTAGGTTCCACTTTAACACCCTCATAGGATACATTTGCCATATATATTCCACTTTTGAATCCCAAAAGTATATTTGTAAGGCTTCACATATCATTGTTGCTCCTTTAACAATTTTAAGACCATGTCAACATCGTTTTCCTAAGATTCTTGAAATATACCAACACATTTTCTAAGGAAAAGCTTGGAAAAAAATGTCATTAAGCTTTGAAATTTAGAAGGTGCATTAGTAAACCCATAACGCATCAACACAAACTCATAATGAACTTCATGTGTTCAAAACACCATTTTGAGGACGTTATCTTCCCTCATTTTAATTTGATTATATCTCGAATGAAGATCCAATTTAGTAAAGAATAGTGTCATGCAATTCATCAACCAAGTCATCAATGATAATAATATGAAACTTATCTTTAATGGTGATATTGTTGAGCTCTTAATAACTTGGGCATATACGCCATAGAGAAGTTTTTTTTTGTAAATCATAACTACTAGAGAAGACTAAGTACTTTTCCTAAATTGAATGTTGTGAATTTCTAGCATGTCTAAAACTATACATCCAATCTTACTCTTATAAGAATAGGAATATTTATAAGGTTGGGGGGAAATATTGGGTAATACTGGATAAAATCTAATATATTTCTTATATTTTACCCAATATTTCTCCCCACCCTCACCCTCACCCCAAAAATAGAGATATGTCCCCCCCCCCAGCCCCTTCCACTTCCCATATATGTGTTTGTTGTTCGTTGTTTTATCTAGTACTTTCCCTTCACCTCCCCCTATATGGGCACATATGCCATTGAAAGAAGCATTTTATGTAAAGCCATCACCATTGATGGGAGAATAATTACTTTGCCTAAAGTTGAATGATGCCAACTTCTAAACATATATTGAACAATATATCAAAATATTGTTCCTTTTAGGCATAAGAATACAAGGTTGAAATGAGGAGGAAGGACTCCTTCATTAGTTGATTCGTAGTAGAATCATCCTCTCAACAAGACTATATATATATACTTATAATTATATATATATATATATATATATATATATTATATATATATATACTATATATATGTTTTATCTCGTAATTTCCCTCACCCCCCTCATATGGGCACATATGCCATGAAGAAGCATTTTTGTAAGCCATCACCATTGGTGGAGAATAATTACTCCGCGTAAATTGACCGATGCCAACTTCTAACATATATTGAACTATATATCAAATATTATTTTTCTAGGCATAAGAATATAAAGTTGAATGTTAGGAGGAAGACTCCTTCACATTAGTTGATTTGTGTGATCATCCTCTCAAACAAGAGAGACATTTGGGAACCTTTTCAAATACTTTGGGATGATTGTTCGTAACTCTTTGGAGATCCAAGAGATTGAAGGCTTTAGATGTTTGAACATCCAGTGAGCACAATTGTGTGATTACTTTTTCGTGGCTTTTTTTTTTAACAACTTTGACATGCTATTGGCTCTCATCACTTTAAATGGTTTCCTTTGAATGCATATGATTCAATTCCCTTCCCATTCAAGGAAAATCTCACGAAAAATCCCTGAAAATTCATTGAAACTATTTCTGATGGTTTTAACCATTGGACCCCTATGACCATATCAACACCACCCATGGAAATATTGATCATTGAGTCTTTCAAGGAGTTGTTTTCCATGTTGATCTTAATATTATGGCAGTTCCTTCAAGAGTTTATGGTACCTCTGTCTGCAATCATTATTTGAAACACTAGTGTTGGATATATAAAGCAACAGAGAAATTTAAAAATTTGTGATCAATGAAATTATTGGCACTAACATGGTTACCTTTTTTTACCTTCATACATCCTTCCACCTTGAGAGTTTAGAGAGTGTTAGTGTTGATCACAACAGGACAAGATATGGTGGAAATAGTCTCCTTTGGTTCTAGGTATTAAGAAAGTTCTAGTTCTTGTTACTCTTCCTCTTTGCAACGTATGGATGATAATTTATTCTCACCACACTTATGCCTCTTACTTCATTTTCCATCACAATTGAAACATATTCCTTTTGCTCTTCTTTCCTCCATTTGTTGAGTTGTCAACCTCTTAGGTTAGAGTGAGAAGATTGCAATCTCTATAGATATGAGTGAAAGCCTTTTTAGTGACCATGTTTTTCTTGTCAAATATATTTTCTATGCTAATATCATTATCCAAGGATTTTAGTTCCAAGATAATCACCTCATGTTAACTACTTTCCTTTAGACTACCCATCAAGAGACAAATAATTCATCCAAGGTCCTTCACCCTTAAGATTCAACCTTTGAAATTGTTGATTGTGGTCTGTAACTAAACATCTTTGCTTGAGATTCATCAATTGGCTAAATAACATGTTGCTCATACCATCTCCATAATGTATTATCAATTGATATGTAAAAATGGACCAAGGCAATAAAATCCATTTTCTGCTCACAAAGCCTTGAACACTACAAATTGATTAATTCCTAAATATAATGATGCATTAGCTACTTTTTGTAGAGTGCACTTGGTGTACATAAAAGTACACTATTTCAAATATCCATGTCATGGGATCATTAACATGAATTTTCCTCATATTGATCTTGGGAATAATGTAGTTCCTTGACATTATGTTAAAGCCACAATTGTGTGAATATTGATGTGATGAATGATCAAGACTTCGAATCCTTTTATGATCCAGATGTGTTAACGTGTTCTCCATACGCGAGTAAGAATTTATCATCTTAGTTTCCTTATCCTCTTCTAGATGAGGATAATATATGATACAAATACTTTATTGTTGCTTCATAATGCTCTCCATAATTTCTAAATCTTCTTTTCTTGTCATGTTTATCTTTAGATCTTGAAAATACTCCTTGTCAACCATTCTTGTTTAGAGGTCTTCAAGGTCCTTAGTGCTTTCCATTTGCATCTTGAGATCTCCAAGAGTTCATGAATTAGTACCTTGATTTATTTTTTAATTATTATTATTATTATTATTATGGCGATCATTTTCCCTTTTTGTATGGGATAAATGAAAATTTCCCAATATTCATTTTCATGTACCATGGACGGATTTTTTGTAGTTTTAGTTGGACAAAAAATTGGCTTATTATGTTTAGACATCATGATTGGACACTTGCTATACTTATGAAGGTTACAATTTACTATATAAATGTGAGTTCAACTTCCCATATCTTAAATAATTATCCCAAATCATAATTTTATTTTTTATTTTTTTATACAAATATATTCTCCTTTATTTTATCTTTCCAACGTATTTTGAATCATTCTAATAAGACTTTCTAATAACAAGTTACAACAATTTTGAGATCACATACTTTTTAGGTATTTTAGGTGGGCATTGTTTCATAGGCTAACTTTGTATATGATCTATCTTCAATAGTGTTGCACTTATGAGTCTAAATTTTGAACTTTTAAAATCCTAATATGTCTTCTTTATAATGTCACGTAATATGTCTTCTTTATAATGTCACGTGGCTCACTAATTTGGATTTTTGAATCAAAAGTTATGGCCACTATCCCAAAACATGTTGATTTTGGGGTCTTTCAAAAGGCAAATTTGAATAGATTGCCACAATGTCCTTGTTTTGTATATTTATTTGAATTTTGGGCTTAAAGCATGTTGGTACAATTTTGTCTCAATTTCCACGAGTACACAATTTGGGCGTCACCAGATTTTAATTATCATTGTTTCACTAAAACAACCCATTTAAGCCTATTTTTAGAACTAGACAAAAATCCTAACTTGCACTCCTTGTAATTCTATAAGGAATTTGTTGTGAAATGTTGACCAAATACACTTCACTGCTTCCAACGCTACAATTTCCATGCAATTCAAACATTGCGAAAGTAATTTGTAAAGAAAATAATAAGGTCACTTGTTTGAATGAGAAAAATCAAGTATTGTCTATTCCAATATTAAACATTGTGAGAAAAATAATCAAATAAGCATGAAAACAACCTAGTTTAGTTTTACCATACCAAAATAGAGAAAACGTGTAAAAAATATCTTGAAGGGGGAAATCTCCTACTATAATATATAAATGCCTGAAATACAGTGATGATTCAATTTTTTTTCTTAATGTATATATAAAAGATAAAAAGGGCTCGAAGGAATAATAAGCTTACACTATTCTAATGAATGATAATGATAATTCATTAGAGGTAGGACTTACATGCCTAACAAAACGCGGTCTAGTTACAATGTATAGAAATTTATTGCTATTCTACCCAAAGTATTAAAACCTTATAATCCACGTTTTAAAACTTCGACTCCGACTTCGACTCGGCCCAGGGTCGACTCCGACTCCGACTCCGATTGGGTATCGACTCAGCCGGCTCGATTTCAATGACTCGGTCGTTGTAAAAAATACATTAAATATTTATTTTTTTATAAAAACACATAATTTTAAAGATTTTCATTCATGTTTCCAAACACACAGCATTCGAATATAGATAGAAGACAACATATGATCAAAGTAGGCTCATGAATATATCCATTATATCAAAATGGCACCTAGTGCACTGTCCAATACATACACGATGTTGATATAGTGATCAAAACAAAAACATATAACCAAGGAGGCTATAAATGGCCTCTACAACAAAAGTCTATGACCAGTACTACTGGCTACTGCTAGAGTTGCCAACATCATCTGGCTTAGTGTTACTTGGGAGCGGGAGCGAAAGTGGGGAGCGAGAGCGAAAACGGGAGTGGGAGCGACATTTTCAGAAGCCCCTGGTTTGGGAGCGAATCTCGGAGGAGTTCGACAACCAATGTCACTAACATCAAGGTACATAGAGGGATTGGTGCTCTTGATTAAATACGAGTTCCATACCCTAATACATGACAAAATTCAATGGAAACATTGCAATCCCCCAATCCTAAAATCCTGAAAAACTGATAAGTATGCTGGATTTTGAATGAAATCTAAAATTCTACTCCATATGAAATCCAATGAGGCTGGAACCACTCTCAAACATCCTGAGTCATTTCATGGTAATGTTAAAAATTTAAGTAAAATGATGAAAATGAAGATTAAGGAGAATGCCACTTTTACTTTAAGAATTTAACATTATGAAATTTGAATAGCATATCAATACTAGGAGAGGGGAATGGACCCCAAATAGCACTTGACCAATTTAGAAAACACCTCTGAGTCCCCAACAATCAGCTAACGTTAAAAAGTTAAAAAAAAAATTAGAAAAATCCCTTTTTTTTTGGGTGGCTGGCCGGATTTAATGACTCGGCCGAGTAGATGTGGAAACGGCTGGGTTGACCGAGTCATGCAATAACTCGGCCGAGTCAGTCATGACTCGGCCTCCCGAACTAGTTTTTCTGCCGAGTCATAAAATTCCTCAATGACTCGGATCAACTCGGCCGTTTCGGATTCAATTCGGCCAAATTTTAAAACATTGGATTCAGCCTTTGTTGGGATTGCACAGAGCTTGAAAGGCTCAGTTTCTTTGATTATCAGGGCTTGGGGAGCTGTGGGCAGACTATGATTTGTGGAGCTAATGGGATGTTGTTTCTGTCAAAGTAAAATAGTGTCTAAGGAAGCAAGACCAAGCTAGAGGGAGTCACTACCTCAACGAATTTCTAGCCAAGGAATCCAGATTCGAGTTGTAGTTGTAAGGAGGACTGGAGAGGAGCAGTTCGACAGTTGGCCATAGTATTTCCAGAAGGGAAATCAAGACTTAGAGGGAGATTTCCAGGAGGGGAGTCGAGACTCAGAGGGAGTCCAAAAGAAGAGATGAAATGGCAGTGAACGGACTAAGGGATCAGGACAGGTTGGATGGGGTTTCCAACTTTGTCATCTGGAAGGCCAGGATCCTAGCAGTCCTAGATCGACATTGCATCAAAGAACCGTGGCTATTCCATTTGACTTAGCTGAGAACGAGAAGTATGAGGATGCAATTGCAAGAGCGAAGTGCATGATCCTAGAGGGGATCAAAGATCGTGTCATACCACATAATGCTGAAAAGAACAAAACAAAGGAGATGTGGGACACCCTGACCACATACCAGGGCTCTTTTGTGCAACGGAAGATGCTATTGGAGAATCAGCTGCGGTCATATCAAATGTAGAAGAGAGAGCAAATAAATCCATTCCTTCTTAGGTTGCAGGAGATTTGCAACCAACTTACTTTCGTGGGGTCTACACCGGATCCAGAATTTATGGTCAGCACTGCCCTGAATGCAGTCTCCGAGGAATGGGAGACACTTGTCCAAAGTATTTTGGGCAGGGTTACTCTCCCCGGTTGGGAGGGGATGTGAGCAGCTCTTCACTAGGAAGAGATCAGGAGGATGACCAAGGCGGGGAGTAGTGGCAAGGGAGTTCGAATCAAGAAAGAGGAGGAGGATGTGGCTCTAACATATGAGGGACAACAAGGGAAGAGGAAGAAGAAGGACATCTCCAAGGTTAAGTTCTTCCATTGTGGGGAGCTGGGACATTATGCATCCCAATGTCCCAGGAAGAAAAACAAGGGAGAGGCTTCTGATTCAAAGGAAGCTCAAATGAAGGCGAAGAAAGAGGTCGAGACTGATGATTATTGTGCCATGAGTATTCATGCACCTCTAGAGAAGAGGTGGGGTGACATCGAGTTGTAGTCAAGAGGACTACATACTAGGGGCAAGATCCTTGAGGTGCCCAAACTCTTGGATCACATCCAGCTACAGGAGCCCTTAACGATAGTAGCATGAAGACAGATGTCGAATGGAGCAAAGTGCGATGGAGCAGCAAGGCAAGTTTAGAGTGCAGAAGTCTGTAGCAGCGCAACAGAGGTTGCAACAGTGTGAGAGGCACAGAGGTGTTTACAGCAGCGCAGTGACAGCAAAGGGAGCACAGGTTAGCAACAGAGGCAGTTTCAGCATCACGAGGCTTCTAGACTGACTGGGATGTCAGTGTTTGGGGAAGTCAGTTACCTACTTCTTAGTAATTGAGTTGTAGTGCAATAGTTAGCAATGCCAGTGCTAGGGGCAACATGGGCAACATATTGAGAGGGTGCTGCAGTATAGATGTAGCAGTGGCAGTGGCAGTGTCATGAGCAACAGTACAGGGAGTAGCAGTGCAGAGGATGTGAGGCAGCAGGCCAAGCATCAACACAGGTACCGGTGTGAAGGATCAGTGTGATGTTTCAGTGGTGGAGCATTATTAGAGCACATTCCTCGCTAAAAGGGAGTGTTTATTTGTGGTAGCATCGGATGTGCTCTAGCCATGAAATTTGCTGGAGAGGCTAAGGCACATAAGATCTCCAAGACCCAAAAATTGTTTGCGGAAATTTCCCCTGGATGGAGAGATATTAAAATAATTCATATTTTAAATGGCATTCCTAAGTCAAAACTTAGGAAAATTAAAATATTAATGTGTATTAATATAAAATGGGTGAGAAAGTTCTAAATGATGAGGATCAAGCCAAATCTAATCTTAGTCATTGATTAGGGGCTTAATTTCGACCGTTGAATCGTCAACAGGAAAGGTATAAAAGAAGACTTGAGGGTTAGTTGGAGATACACCAAGTTGATCAAGAATGCGATTTTATGGAATAGGGTTTGCTGAGAAATCGAGTTAGTGATCTATTGTAGCAAGGGGCAGTTCGACAGAAGACCGAGAATACATATCAGAGAGGCAGAGAAAGTGTCAGAGAGACAGCGCAGAGCCTTAGAAGGCTGACATAGAGGCAGCCAGGACAGACGCAGAGGCTGAGTGGGCCAATGTAAAAGACGCAGAGGTAGTAGAGGTTGCGCAGAGGCTAGCAGAGTTGACACTGAGCTGAAAAGGCAGCGCTGAGGGATTTTCATGGGGCAGACTGGGTGCTGAGAGGCAGACGCAGAGCAGAAAAGGGTGACGCGGTTCCAGAGAGAAGCTTGGATCAGCTTTCGCTGTCCAGCTAAGGAACTGTCAAAGTTGTGGGATCAATCATCCGGAATATCTGTCTCTGAGGAGAGGTACTTCTGCCAAGGAAATTCTTTGAAGGGTGAGCCATTTTTGGCACCCTAGTTGTATTCAAAAACTACATAATAATAAAACCCTCATATCTATTGCACCGGTTTTCCCACATGAGGTTTTTTCGGGGACGTTTGTCCAAAAATAACGGTGTCCCTTGTGTGATTGTCTCAGTTATTTCAGTTGTTGATCTGTATATGTGTTAAGGCTTCATTTGTGTTTATTTCGGTATTTATATTTATAAATAACTTGTTAATGGAAAGAATAAGTAGGAGATTTCTAATGTGTCAGACTTAGAAATTTCAACATTTCTTAGGTTGGAGGGTTGTTCTAGAGGAGCTAGCACAACAATTTCAAGGGACCATTTGGTAGATCATCCAAGTGCAAGGAGCATAAGGGTTACACTTTAGAGTTGGAGCAACCAAGACAAGTCATGCAAGTTTGTTATCACAACCTTCGAGAAGAACAAATATAGAAGGAAGGCAGGGCTTGGAAGAAGGAAGAATAACACAGTACTTAGAGGAGTTTTGAGGCAGTGTAGTGAGTCAAGAAGTCTAACCAGTGGGCCAACAAACTCTGACTCTAGGTCACAGAGCAGAGTTGTATCTCAAATGTAGTATGGTGTATCAAGTTGTTCCTTGCTAAGTGGATGAGGTCCTACAACAGGACAAAATTGTCATCCTACGGTTGTAAGGAGGGAAACAAGTGGATGGTCTTAGCAGTCCTAGGTCAATTGACAAGGAATTTGGTAGCTGCAAGAAGGGTGAATACTTGTAAGTTCAGGATTGATCCTTGAAGGGTGAAGGAAGGAGGTCAAGGGAGCAAATTACATCAGCGCAAGTTCACTGTTGGAGAAGGACTTTTGACTGTGATAGGTATCAACCCTCCATGCCCTAAGTGTGTCTTCATCGAGAAACACAAGAAGGCACTAGTGGGAAGAAGTCCCTAAGAGTTGTGACCTTGAAGGACTAAGGAGCAACTAATGGGCAAGAAGTCCCAAGGGAGCTGAGGAGCAACAATGAACATTTGAGAGTTGTTCACAAACAGGGTTGTGAACAACTCGACAGGAGTCTCGATGTGTTGATGCGTTGGAGGACTAACAATCAACTAAAGAGGAGTTGGAGCCGTGTTCAGTGACCTAATGGAGTTGGTTCATTGATAGAGGCAGGTTGGAGTTGCTGCAGATCTGAGCCAAAGGACCGAGCATATGTGTTCAGGGTACACAGACTAAAAGGTTTGTGTGTGGCCACCATCAACAAGTAGGTTAGGTTGTATCTTGTTCAGGGTAGATTGGTTGTCGAAGCGCTGACACAAAACCCTAGTTGTGTATCTTTGTATCAGTGGATGTATGAAGGCCATTATCCCTGGTATGGGAGCCCTAGGCAATTGTATTATCAATTTGTTAATATTATGAAGTTGGGTAGTGAAAAATTGTAAAAAATTCTCTATATTTGTGCACGTGTTGATTTACTACTATTATTGTTTCGTTGTGCAAAGTAGTTTGTTGTGATACTTGGAGTGGTAGCATCAATTATTGTAAGATTCTAACCTAGACCCCAGTATTGTGGAAAAACAACATGGTATTAGAGCTACTTTGAAGGGCCAATCAGAGTGTGCACACTGAAGCGACTCAGAGGGAGTTGAGATTGTTTAGATCCTGGAGCAAAGGATTCAGCTGAAGACATGGAGATGTGATCTTGACTGTTTTTGCAGCGAGATTGGCTGGGAGTTTTACTAAATTGGTGGTGAGCTTGGTGAACAACAGTTTGTTGTAAGGCAGGTTGTTGCTCCTGGATTTCCTATGACTTGCCATGGGACAACTTGAGGATTGCTTTGGCATAGACGAGATTAGTAAGATTGAGATTTCTTCATGTGATGGACTGCATATTGGTAGGCTAGTTTCTTCATTGGATTGTGATGTTGCATATCTCATATTCGAGGGATGTGCACTTGTTGTGTTTGATCCAGGAGGATGAATGCTTGTGGAACTGGGTTGTGGTGAGGTGATAGCCGACCACAGCTCGCACTAACCTTGTAGTACACAAGATCAGTAGCAAGGTGAACCAGTGGAGATCATATAAACTCATAGGGAGTCTAGCACCAGAGGGAGCAACCGTGTGGAATGGTTGAGGCCTTCAGGTTCAAATGTGATGAGGCAGAGGCACTACTGAGATAGCGTGGTTCATTCTACAAAGTATGTTGCACTAATGGACGCTAGCTAGGCTAGTGTCGCCAGTGATGATGATGGAGACTTCCTAGTGTTGGAAGTACCTCCCTTGCTAAGAGGGAATGTTGAGATTTGTAGCTTGGGAGGTACTCCAAACCCTAGGCTAGAGGGTTTTGGAGGAATGGGAACACAACTATGGTTTATGGCTTAGAACCCAAGCTCCGGGTTTTGTACCCAAAGGTGTGGGGCCAAAACCATCAGGAGATTTAGGCACTTGGCACATGGAGGATGTAGGGCATCCTTAAAGGAGAAAGGAGCCATTTCAAGCACCATGAAGTGCCTTGTAGAAATTGAGAAAATAATTTTTAAATATTATTATGTGGGCTTGTGGCACTAAAGTGAAATCAACCTAACTTAGGATAAGCCCTTAAGGGAAAATGTTACCACAAGGAGAAAAGGGATAAGTAGGAGGTGGAGGATCATTTCCTTGTCCAACAAGTGCAGGTCTTCCTTAAGAGAACCTCGCATACCTCAAATGATCCGAGCTGAACAGAAGTAGAGGACGAGTTTATTTGTTTGTCTTTGTTTTGGGTTGGTTTTGCACAGGTAAAGAGGAGAGCAACTGAGTCCTTGAGAAGCCTATCAGCTAGGTAGGAGCTGAGCATTGGAGGAGCAGTTTAGGCTGAAATGCAAGTTAATTCTCTTTGAATTAAGTGAGTCGCAGAGGTTCGTTCCATTGCAGGAGGCCGAGACATTGTTGTAACACTTGAAGAGGGGCAAATATCCTGATTTGGAGGTTCAGAAGTTCAGTTGTGAAAAGGCCGCATGGAATGAGATGCTAACGCAAAGATTTGGTGTATGGAAGGCACAAAGCAGAGTTGCATCTCAAATGTAGTATGGTGTATTAAGTTGTTCCTTGCTAAATGGATGAGGTCCTAGAAGGGGACAAAATTGGAAGGTCATCCTAAGGCTGTAATGATGATACCAAGTGGATGGTCTTAGTAGCCCTAGGTCAGTTGACAAGAAGGACTTTGGCAGCTGCAAGAAGGGTGAAGACTTGTAAGCTCAGGACTAATCCTTGAAGGATGAAGGAAGGAGGTCAAGGGAGCAGTTTACATTAGCCCAAGTTCATTGTCGAAGGACTTTTGACAGTGATAGGTGGTAACCCTCCATGCCCTAAGTGTGTCTTCATCGGGTGGCACCGAAAGGCACTAGTAGGAAGAAGTCCCGAAGAGTTGTGTCCTTAAAGGACTAAGGAGCAACTAGTCGGCAAGAAGTCCCAAAGAGTTGCGTCCTTAAAGGACTAAGGAGCATCTAGTCAGCAAGAAGTCCCAAAGGAGTTGAGGAGTAGTAGTGGGCAGTTGAGAGTTGTTCACAAACGGAGTTGTGAACAACTCGACAGGAGTCTTGATGTGTTGATGTGTTGAAGGACTAACAATCAACTAGAGGGCAATTGGAGCCGTGTTCAGTGACCTAAGGGAGTTGGTTCATTGATAGAGGCAGGTAGGAGTTGTTGCAGATCGAAGCCAAAGGATCGGGCATATGTGTTCAGGGTATGTGGACTGAAAGGGTTGTGTGTGGCCACCATCAACAAGTAGGTCAGATTGTATCTTGTTTAGGGTAGATTGGTTGTCGAAGGACTGAAACCAAACCCTAGTTGTATTATCCCTGGTACGAGAACCCTAGACAGTTGTATTATCAATTTGTTAATATAACGAATTTGGGTAGTTAAAAATTGTAAAAAGTTGTTTATAATTGTGCACGTGTTGATTTACTTCTATATAGTTTTCCCTTGTGCAAAGTAATTTGTTTTGATGCTTAGATTAGTAGCATTAGTGATTGTAAGATTGTAATCTAGACTCTAGTATCGTGAAAAAAAAACATTATATGTGTTGATGCATCCACTAATTTAATAAACATGGTACCTTTAGCACAATTGTTAAATTATGTTATGTTCTATGCTCAAAGCAATTTACTTAATTTTTCTTCTTATTAGCCATAGATTAGCAATCACATATACATTAAGTAAAGTGCAAATAGAACATTAAATGATCAACGGGAAACAAGCCAAGACAAGAGACACAAGATGTGGCAGCTAGCCAAAGACAAACCCCAATGCGGGGAAACCCTTTGATGAAATATTCTTTTATCTTCAATAGTTCAGCAGAGAGAAATAGTACAAAATCTGAATTCTGTAATTTTATATTAGCAGCAACAAACCCTAGATCAGAAAAGTCAAACTTGGTCAAACTAGCTGAAATTAACCTCTAAAATGCTTGGTCAATTTCCGGTCAACTTATCCTCGAACAGCCTTGAACAGCGCCAAAAGTTCAGTCAATATGCAGATTTCTGAAGTCAACTGCAGCACTAAACTAGGTCAGTGAATATCGGTCAAACCAGAGGTTAGATCACCTCAATTTTCGTGCCAAAAATTGCGGCTTGCCTAGGAGAGGCAACCACACCCAATCCACACTTCTGGAAGGTCAACGCTTGGTCAACACTAGTCAAAGAGATGACATGCTACCCTAGCGTCCTTCTTTCTGCGTCTTCCTTGCCCTAGGACGTCTTCCTTTCAGCCACACGTGTGAGAGAGAGAGAGGCTTCGTTTATGCGTAGGACAGAGAGAGAGAAGATGAGTGAATTGAATTGTCCAAATGAGGAGAATGCTCCTTGTATTTATATGCAAACGTTGAGAGAGAGAGAGAGGCTCCTTTTATGCGTAGGAGAGAGAGAGAGAGAAGATGAGTGAATTGAATTGTCCAAATGAGAAGAATGCTCCTTGTATTTATATGCAAACATTGAGGTTGAATAGACATGACTGTTGGGCTTCTGAGCCTACATAAGTTTGTTGGCCGACCTTGACAATTTGTGTCCATAATCAAAATAAATTCATATCTCCATAAATACTTATCGGAATCGAATGATCTTTAGATCAATCCTACACCTCTCGATGAGAGAAAGTTAGGAAAAATATCAGAAGCCATAAATAAGGTGATTCACATGGAGTTTGGCCCTAGTTGCCAATTTTAATACTCCCTCTCAACTAGGGAGAACTTCATCTGCAATCCGTCAGACCGTCACTACTATCCATCCATCAAATGCACTGTCCTGTACAGCTTGACACCACTCTGCTCTGCTTTGCTCTGCTCTGCTCTACTCAAACTATGAAGAAGAAGAAATGATCGAGGATGTATCATACCATCCTCCACTGACCTGAAGTCAGTCTCAGAGTGTGAACCACTCTCACTAATCCCAAATCAGTATCATTGATCCCAGATCAATGGAGGTTACCCTAGCATAGGGAGTACGAAAGATACAGCAATGTGTCCATCGATAGTACTACTATGGTCCCTATCCTCATTTCCCTGCTCATTGATCAGATGAGAGGTACTTCCCATGAGTCCCAGACTGCTTGGGTAGGATGCCTCGACGGGAGAACTAATCATCCTGTCCATAGGAGAACGAATCATCCTGTCCAGTGGATGCCACAGAGAACTAATTATCCTGGCCTACAGGAGAACTAATCATCCTGTTCCACAGTCGCCACAGAGAACGAATCATCCTGGCCTACAGGAGAACTAATCATCCTGTTCCTCAGTTGCCACAGGGTGTCACAGGGGAAGGTTGAACCTTTACCTTGTACATAGTGCACCACTAGGGGGTGGTGAGTCGCCCTGTGGTCACATGTCGCTCCAAGAAGTACCTCACACCCCCCTGGAGCTCCCAGAGCTCATTACATCATACACGACCGTCATAAGAGGGTCTCTAAACGACACCAAGTCGTTCTCGGAAAGTCAGGAATTTGACCTTTCCTAGGGGCTTTGTCAAGATGTCGGCGACCTGTTCATCTATATCGATATGTTGGAGCCTTCTTGCTCCTCGCTGTACCATATCTCGAATATAGTGGTACCTGATATCGATATGCTTGGAGCGATCATGAAATACGAGATTATCTGATAAACAGATCCCGCTCTGGTTGTCACACAGGATCACGGTGGTATCCAATGTAAATGCAAACAGCTCACTGAAAAATTTTCGCAACCAGACTGCCTCACAGGAGGCCATGCTAGCAGCGATGTACTCTGCCTCGGTGATGCTCAAAGCCACCGACTTTTGCTTCCTGCTCATCCAGGATATCGAGGCAGGTCCCAAAGAGAAACAACGCCTGAAAGTGTTGTTTCGGTTCACCACACTGCCTGCCTAATCAGCATCAATATACCCAAGTAGTCTCACATTTTCAGCAGTGTATCTCAACCCATGAGTGATTGTGCCACGGAGATATCTCAACAGATTCTTGGCACCAATCCAATGTGAGTGGTGAGGCTCAACCATATGTTGACTCAATGTGTTGACTGCAAAGCATATATCCGGACGGGAGTTCACCAAGAACATTAATGCTACAACGAGTTGATGACACTCGGTAGCATTTCGTAAAACAGGTCCAACAGCACTATCGCTTAACTTCTTGAAGTCAAGCTCCATCGAGGTAGTTATTGGCTTGCAGTCCACCATGTCGAATCTCTCCAATATCTTCACCACATATTTTCCTTGAGATAGGAAAATTTCCCCTAGTTTCTGCCAGACTTCCAGTCCTAGGAAATATTGCATAAGTCCTGGGTCTTTCATCTCGAACTCAGAAGCCAGCTCCTTATATTCATGAATAAGAGGGCCTGCACCTATTAGAAAGAGGTCGTCAACATATAGCACCAATATGAGAGGCTTGTCATCTATAACGTTAAAGTAAAGGTTAGGGTCGGCTTCACTCCTAGTGAATCCCAGCTTCATCAAGTAGCTATCGATCCTCTCATACCATGCTCGGGGTGCTTGCTTTAGCCCATAGAGGGCCTTCTTCAACCTGCACACATGATATTCTCGATCATAAATCTCAAATCCTTTGGTTGCTCCACATAGACCTCTTTAATCGAACCATGTAAGAATGCAGTCTTGACATCCATCTGATGTAGGTTCCATCTTTGCGAAGAAGCAAGGGCTATGATCGAGCGGATGGTGGTATATCGGGCAACAGGTGCAAGTATCTGGTCATAGTCTATACCCTCCATCTAGGAGAAGCCGCAAGCGAAAAAACGAGCCTTATACTTTTCCGCACTTCCATCAATTGCATGCTTTATCTTGTATAGTCATTTTGAAGTGACAACTGCTTTGTCCTGGGATCTGGGGACCACAACCCAAACATCGTTTTTCATAATGGACTCATATTCCTCATTCATAGCATCCTTCCATACTTGATGCTTGACGGCATCTGGGAATGACGAAGGCTCATTTCGAATGATCGTGCTCATGATGGTTAGGTATCCCTGATACCTGTTCAGCTTCTTACTTTCACGGAAGGTTCCTCAGGGTGCAATGTGTCCTTTAGCACCATCAAGTGTCCCCCTAAGCCATGAAGGCCTCTTCCTGGAAGAGGAAGGCTCTTGCGGAGGAGGATCAATAGGATCCATAGGTTCTTCCACATTGGGCATCGTCTCATATTCCTTTTCCTTCAGTTCCCCGGTGTCAGCTTCTTTAGATCCCCTTAAAGTAGGAAGATTGTCTACTTTTCTAAGAGCCATATTTTCGTCAAAGGTGACATCATGACTAATCTCGACTTCCCTTTGACTAGCTATATAGATTCTATAGCCCTTAGTATTTTCGCTATAGCCCACAAAGATTCCTTTCTTTCCAAATGCACCCAATTTATTCCTTTTCTCTTTCAGCACATGAAAACAAACAGGGCTTCCAAAAATTCTAAAATGAGATACGTCAGGTTTCTTATCGGTGAACATTTCTTCGGGAGTCTTGGAACCTAATGCTTGATGAGGGCATCAGTTTTGTACATATATGACGGTATTTGCAACTTTGGCCCATAGAAACTTCAGAAGTCTTTGATCATGGAGCATAGCACGGACAACTTCCACAATTGTACGATTCTTCCTTTCCGCCACACCATTCTGCTCGGGAGTATTTGCTGTAGTAGTCTCCCTCTTAATGCCAACCTCTTTACAAAAGTCATGAAACTCATTGGATTCATATTCAGTCCCATTATCAGACCTTAAGGTCTCGATCTTCTTTTCAGTTTGATTCTCGAAACTAGGATAACACTTCATCCTTCTTTTTCAAGAAGTATATCCAAGTCTCGCGAGAATAATCATCTATAAAAGTGGGGTAATATAAATATCCTCCCAAGGAGTTCACAGGCATCATACCGGATATGTCTGAGTGAACCAACTGCAATATACCAGAGGTCTTGCTTTGGCTTGAGGGGAATGGTCCCCCTTTGAGCTTTCCTTCGGCACATCCTAAACATACACCTTCTTGCTCTAATCTGAACTTGGGCATCCCGGTCACCATTTTTCTTACATCGAGTAGAGCTTTATAATGAAGGTGAGAAAACCTCCGATGCCATAGTTCGGACTGAAGAGATTTGTCACAAGACATGACACCTAGTGGACTTCCTCCAACCTGATATAATGAATCAACTTGAAACCCAAGAGTAAAAGCATCTTTAAAGTTCTTTTTCCATACACGTATCTTGCCATCACTGAAAGCCACCTGGTAGCATTTCGTAAAACAGGTCCAACAGCACTACCGCTTAACTTCTTGAAGTCAGGCTCCATCGAGGTAGTTATGGGCTTGCAGTCCACCATGTCGAATCTCTCAAATATCTTCAGCACATATTTTCCTTGAGATAGGAAAATCTCCCCTAGTTTCTGCCAGACTTCCAGTCCTAGGAAATAGTGCATAAGTCCTGGGTCTTTCATCTCGAACTCAGAAGCCAGCTCCTTCTTATATTCATGAATAAGAGGGTCTGCACCTATTAGAAAGAGGTCGTCAACATATAGCACCAGTATGAGAGGCTTGTCATTTATAACCTAAAAGTAAAGGTTAGGGTCGGCTTCACTCCTAGTGAATCCCAGCTTCATCAAGTAGCTATCGATCCTCTCATACCATGCTCGGGGTGCTTGCTTTAGCCCATAGAGGGCCTTCTTCAACCTGCACACATGAGATTCTCGATCATAAATCTCAAATCCTTCGGGTTGCTCCACATAGACCTCTTTAATCGAACCATGTAAGAACACAGTCTTGACATCCATATGATGTAGGTTCCATCTTTGCGCAGCAACAAGGGCTATGATCAAGCGGATGGTGGTATATCAGGCAACAGGTGCAAGTATCTCGTCATAGTCTATACCCTCCATCTGGGAGAAGCCACAAGCGAAAAAACGAGCCTTATACTTTTCCGCACTTCCATCAATTGCATGCTTTATCTTGTATAGTCATTTTGAAGTGACCACTGCTTTGTCCTGGGATCTAGGGACCACAACCCAAACATCGTTTTTCATAATGGACTCATATTCCTCGTTCGTAGCATCCTTCCATACTTGATGCTTGACGGCATCTGGGAATGACGAAGGCTCATTTCGGATGATCGTGCTCATGATGGTTAGGTATCCCTGATACCTGTTCCGCTTCTTACTTTCACGGAAGTTTCCTCGGGGTGCAATGTGTCCTTTAGCACCATCAAGTGTCCCCCTAAGCCATGAAGGCCTCTTCCTAGAAGAGGAAGGCTCTTGCGGAGGAGGATCAATAGGATCCATAGGTTCTTCCACATCGGGCATCGTCTCATATTCCTTTTCCTTCGGTTCCCCGGTGTCAGCTTCTTTAGATCCCCTTAAAGTAGGAAGATTGTCTACTTTTCTAAGAGCCATATTTTCGTCAAAGGTGACATCATGACTAATCTCAACTTCCCTTTGACTAGCTATATAGATTCTATAGCCCTTAGTATTTTCGCTATAGCCCACAAAGATTCCTTTCTTTCCAAATGCACCCAATTTATTCATCTTCTCTTTCGGCACATGAAAACAAACAGGGCTTCCAAAAATTCTAAAATGAGATACGTCAGGTTTCTTACCGGTGAACATTTCTTCGGGAGTCTTGGAACCTAATGCTTGATGAGGGCATCGGTTTTGTACATATATGGCAGTATTTGCAACTTTGGCCCATAGAAATTTCGGAAGTCTTTGATCATGGAGCATAGCACGGAGAACTTCCACAATTGTACGATTCTTCCTTTCCGCCACACCATTCTACTCGAGAGTATTTGCTGTAGTAGTCTCCCTCTTAATGCCAACCTCTTTACAAAAGTCACGAAACTCATTGGATTCATATTCAGTCCATTATCAGACCTTAAGGTCTTGATCTTCTTTTCGGTTTGGTTCTCGAAACTAGGATAACACTTCATCCTTCTTTTTCAAGAAGTATATCCAAGTCTCGCGAGAATAATCATCTATAAAAGTGGGGTAATATAAATATCCTCCCAAGGAGTTCACAGGCATCATACCGGATATGTCTGAGTGAACCAATTGCAAAATATCAGAGGTCTTGCTTTGGCTTGAGGGGAATGGTCCCCCTTTGAGCTTTCCTTCGGCACATCCTAAACATACACCTTCCTGCTCTAATTTGAACTCGGGCATCCCGGTCACCATTTTTCTTACATCGGGTAGAGCTTTATAATGAAGGTGAGCAAACCTCCGATGCCATAGTTCGGACTGAAGAGATTTGTCACAAGACATGACACCTAGCGGACTTCCTCCAACCTGATATAATGAATCAACTTGAAACCCAAGAGTAAAAGCATCTTTAAAGTTCTTTTTCCATACACGTATCTTGCCATCACTGAAAGCCACCTGGTAGCATTTCGTAAAACAGGTCCAACAGCACTACCGCTTAACTTCTTGAAGTCAAGCTCCATCGGGGTAGTTATGGGCTTGCAGTCCACCATATCGAATCTCTCCAATATCTTCACTACATATTTTCCTTGAGATAGGAAAATCTCCCCTAGTTTCCGCCAGACTTCCAGTCCTAGGAAATAGTGCATAAGTCCTGGGTCTTTCATCTCGAACTCAGAAGCTAGCTCCTTCTTATATTCATGAATAAGAGGGTCTGCACCTATTAGAAAGAGGTCGTCAACATATAGCACCAGTATGAGAGGCTTGTCATCTATAACCTTAAAGTAAAGGTTAGGGTCGGCTACACTCCTAGTGAATCCCAGCTTCATCAAGTAGCTATCGATCCTCTCATACCATGCTCGGGGTGCTTGCTTTAGCC